>JASDQU010103917.1:279710-295446 GCA_032191745.1 Picea mariana
AACAATAATTTAATATTTTTTAAATTACAATGATATAAATAATAAGTTTTATCAAATTATATATATAAAAGAATTTATAAGAATATATGTTTTATTTTTAGAGATCATAGGTTCAAATCCAAATAGGTAGGATATATTTACTTCTCTAGATTTAAGAAGTCAAATCACTACATGAAAGGGGTCTTTTCTCCCACAAACAAGGTCTCATACATCAATTTAGTGTCTAGCTTGGTTGTGACCTTAAAATTAAATTATTATTATTATCTAAAGATTTAATAATGCATAGTGTGTTGCATAAACAAGTCTACAATTATTATAATGGTATGCATGGAATCACAATTTGTTTTGTTTGGAAGTATATATACTTAATAAATATTTTATATTTTGTGAGAATTTTGTATTTAGTTGATCATTTTTTGCATATGCACAATTATGGTATGCATGTGTGTGAGCGTGTATAGGCGTTTGCAAACTCTTGTAAAAAGTAGAGCAAGGATCTACAATTTTTTGTTTAGAGATTTTGTGAGAATTTTTTTTACTTAGTTGATAATTTTTTATTATATCAAGAGAAGAGCTATCCACTTCAAAATTTGAAAAAAAATATAGTAATAATACATTAAAATAATACTAGAGTGGTAGGTGTGAGTGGGAGTCTTCTTGATCCCGGAGGTAATTTCATAGTCTACTACCCGTGGGAATTAGGGACTGCATCTAATAACATCGTTGAAGCTTACACTCTATATGAAGGCCCGAACATAGCAAAAGAGTGTAATATAACTAAACTTGCAGTCTTCAGAAATAATCAGTAAATGACATAATCCACTGAATTCTATCCTTTGGATCCATTTTTGTGGAGTTTAAGATTTATCATATAAGAAGGAGTCTAAACCCCCTAGTCGATCATTGGGCCAAGACTGCTCTAGGATGGAAAGGGGGCAATAAATACCAATGGTGGAAGGGGGGATTTACATATCTTGATCCGAAAAGATATTTTAATGACAATGGTTGAGTTTTAAAGCATTAGTTAAATAACCATTTAGGAATTGAATGAAAGTGGAAGAATCAATGAAGAAACATAACATCCATAATGCAATATAAAGATCTGGAAATAAGCATGAAGAAACAGAAAACCATAACAAGAGAAGTTGATAACGGAGTTCGGCAATCTCACCTACGTCTTTGGGCCTTTGTCTCAGTGGGTGAGGCTTTCTTATTTCTGTTCAAAGCTTTAAAACTACATCATAACGGTGTCAAAAGAATAACAAATTGATACGTTTTTGTTCTACCAGATCTCAAGAACCCCCAAAAAATGACGACACTGAAAATGGATGAACGAAGCTCCCAGAAATGGCTCACAAAGGTGCTCTCCTCAATGGCTTCCCTACATAAAATTGGCTTTGGCTCAACAATTCTTCAACATTTTCTTGTTCTAAACCTCCTTCTATGGCTTCAAGAACCTATGGTTTATATAGGCTTGAAGTTGGCAACAAACTCCCAACTTCCCCCCAAGATATGGCCTCAAAAAGGGCCCAAGATCCTCCAAAAATGAATTAAATCTCCCAAATCTGGCTTAAAATCAATCAAAAATCATATAATAATGTTAAAAACCCATTTTTGGCATAAATTAAGGGTGCATCCCCCTTCACACGAGCTCCTGGTCCTATGGAGCGTTGCCATGTGCCCAAGTGCTAAGGCCTGACGCGCTGGCCCCCTTAGCATTTGACTCTTGGTCATGTGGCCTCGGGATAAGTCTCCACGCGCCCCAAGTTGTTAGACCTCTGTTGATTTAGCACCTGGTTATGCGCCTTGGTCGGCGGGCTAGCCCGGTCGACCAGGTGCTAACCCCATACATCTGCACGAATGGTTTGAGTCCGGGTCATATGGGATATGGGAGCAAGAACTGGGGCCTATCCGTTAACCATTGAATGGAGTGGTAAACCAAGGTTGTACCAGAGTAACGGACCGCGCCAATGTAACATGTAGTGGAGTGGGCATATGGATCAGTCATGTGTTATGCGCCAAGGCTACACTGCAATAAACCCGCACCCAATAAAGTGGAGGAGTGACAGGTCGTATGGGAGTGGTCCTTTGGTGACATGTCAGGGCTGGGGCTAGGCCCCAACCCTTAACTCCATTGAATATCACACCATTCAAATTTAAATACAAAGTTTGAACATAGAAGTTAAGAACCACAATGTAGGCGGGTTGGTAGCCCAGCCTACGTGAAGACTTGGACACCCATAGAGGTCACGAGGTCGACCCCCATGGACCCTCAAACAAATTTTTAAACCAAAAGCCAATAAAGGGGTGCCACGTGGCAGCCCATGACTGGGCCATGTGGCACCTTACCATTCACCAATTACAATGCCATGTGTCAAGCACTGATTCAACCATGACTGCACCTGCCCACGTTAGCACCTGTCCACATTAGCTGCCAGTCCAGTCAGTGCCACGTGTCGTACGGACCTTGCCACGTCAGCTCGTGCCATGTGTCACCCTTGTAGTGGTGCCATGTGTCACAATCTGACTCATCCACCTGTCAGCCTATTGTATGCCCAGTTAGCATCCACTGTACCTACCACGTCACTATATGGTCGTATGACCTATACAGTCAACTGCCACGTCAGCATTGTACGAACTGTACAGTCAGCATTGTTTTGCTTGTTTGACGAAACGAACAAACCGCGATATCTTTCGCATACGGCGTCTGTTTGAGCTCGTTCAAGCTGCGTTGGATTCATATCGACGAAGCCTATGCACACGTTTGTTTTGAAGCCATTCTGATCACTTTGATTTTTAGGCCTTCCTGGACCCATTTTGGTTCCTGGATCCATTCTGGATCACACCTCCCCACTAAAGACCTTTTGGTCCTCCAAAAGGATACTTACTAGTCATCAAGTGTGGGATAGGTCACCCGACTTGTTCTATGTCTTTAAACTATGTCATGTGCACCTATCTCATCAAGATCAACTGTAAAAAACCATGATAACTGACATCATATTGTTAGCCACTTGTACTTTGTCACATCTTACTGAAGCCACTATCATCCATGTTGACAAAATTACTAATGATAATATCATAAATATGACTGCAAATGAGCTAATATGTTTGTAGTATTTGCACGACATTAGCTTATCTTGAAGCAAAGTGTGATTGATCTCCCATTCTACAATCATCTCTTGTTCTTGCTTAAGATCAATTAATTACTTGATTTGAAACAATTATAGGTGTGTTGCTTGCATGAGATGCCTTTCTTAATTGTTCCATTGTTTGAAGAGATTGATTTTCTTTTAAATGATGAACATGTACAACATATTCTTTGTCTGCTTTGATTAAGTGATATTGATTATGTTCCCTGTAGAAGATTGCTTTGCGATCATACAAAGAAGGACTACCTAAGACCATTCCACATTCATTGAGTGGCACCACATCACATGTTACCTCATCCACAAACTTAGATAAAATTGCAAACTTTAAAGTGCATTTCTTTGTTATATGCAATTTATGTTGTTGTTTATCCATTTAAGTGAGTAAGTCTTATGATGCATATGAGTGTTTAATCCCAATTGTTTAACCAATCCCTCTGAAATCAAGTTCGATTGAGATCCACTATCTATCAATGTGTCGACCTTAGTATGCCTCATAATGACCCTTATGTGAAACAATTTACTTCTAGAATCAAATACATCACCAATTTTACCTGTCAAACCAACCAATGAAACTTTAGATTCATCACTCGAATCTGACCCCAAGTCCGTTGGTCGTGTTGTTGTTGCAACTGTTTTCCTCCCTTTTCTTTCTTTGAACCACTTCGGTCTTTTCTCAGGATGCAATTTCCAGCAATGGTCTTCATCATGCCCTTCTTTCTTGCAATGCTTGCAAGAGGATTTATCTTCCTTTCTTTCGACTAAATTTTCCTTCTTGTCATTCCACTTCCTTTTGTCCTCTTTCTTTGAAGACGATTCCCCTGATACACCAACTCTTGTTTTCCATGCCTCAATGTATGTTGCTTGAACAGAAACCTCATCAAGATTAGTAGGTCCAAACATAAATACAATATTACAAATGTGTGCAGGTAAACCTCATATATACTTCATAAGAGTTTCTTGGGTATGTAAAGGAATATCTAACATCAATGCCATTTTATGAAATCCATCTGTATATTCTTG
This sequence comes from Picea mariana, assembly GCA_032191745.1. Classification (NCBI taxonomy): domain Eukaryota; kingdom Viridiplantae; phylum Streptophyta; class Pinopsida; order Pinales; family Pinaceae; genus Picea; species Picea mariana. Next base: position 283,880 of record JASDQU010103917.1, read on the forward strand.
CATTGTTTGTCCCTTTCTTAGTTTAAGACCTTGCCATTCAATTAAAGCCTTCTCTTTATAACCCAAAGGATATAATTGCTTTCTAAGTGAAGAAACAAAAACTTACCATGATGGAAATACATTACCCACTTGTTACGTGCCATTTTGCAACTTGTTTTGCCACCAGATGAGTGTTGTGCCTGCAAGTCTAAGTGATGCCAATTTGATTTGAGTTGCCTCATCCTTGATTTGTTGCACACTGAAATAAACCTCCTTCTGTCTAACCCAATTATCAAGTCTCTCTGCATTGACTTCACCATCATACATAGGTAATTCAAATTTCACATCAAGCTTAAGTAAAGGAATTTCATTTTTATGTTTATGGGAATGTTTCCTTGCAATGGATTTAGAACTTGAACTTGAAGAAGAAGAAGTTGATGGAGAAGAAGGAGGTGAAGGAGGATCCTCTCCTTCTTCATTTTTGACCTTTGAAGATTCACCTAGATTCAGTCTCTTCCATTCCAAGTAATCCTCATATAGAACCTTCATCATCTCCGACATGGCGAAGAAAGTCTTTCGAAACTTTTCTCATCTTGAGAAAATCTCTCTTCTGATGCCATATTCTCACTTTGGGAAGTTCTCTTTCTCGATCCAATCTTAGGATTCTCTTCAACAATATCACCTTTACCACGATTCAAATTTTCCCTGGTAATCATGCAATCTCAAAAACCAATCGTCAACTACCTCTGATACCACTTAATCCAAAAAGATATTTTAACGACAATAGTTGATTTTTAAAGCATGAGTTAAATAACCATTTAGGAATTGAATGAAAGTAGAAGAATTAATGAAGAAACATAAAAGCCATAATGAAATATAGAGATATGGAAATAAGCATAAAGAAACACCAAACCATAACAAGAGAAGTTGATAACAGAGTTCGACAATCTCGCCTATGTCTCCGGACCTTTTCTCAGTGGGTGAGGCTTTCTTATTTATGTTCAAAGCTTTAAAAGTACATAATAACAGTGTCAAAAGGATTACAAAATGATTTGGTTGTATTCTACCAGATCTCAAGAACCCAACAAAACTGACAACACTGAAAACGGATGAACAAAGCTCCCAAAAATGGCATGCAAAGGTGCTCTCCTTAATGGCTTCCCTGCATAAAAATGGCTTTGGCTCAACAATTCTTCAACATTTTCCTGTTCTAAACCTCCTTCTATGGATTCAAGAACCTCTGGTTTATATAGGCTTCAAGTTGGCAACAAACTCCTAACTTCCCCACAAGACCTGGCCTCAAAAAGGGCCCAAGATCCTCCAAAAATGGATTAAATCTCCCAAATATGGCTTAAAATCAATCAAAAATCATATAATAATGTTAAAAACCCATTTTTGGCATAAATCAAGGGCACAACCCCCTTCACGCGGGCTCCTGGTCCTATAGAGCATTGCCATGTGCCCAAGCATTAAGCCCTGGCGTGCTGGCCCCCTTAACATTTGGCTCATGGTCCTGTGGCCTCAGGCTAAGTCTCCACGCGCCCCAGCCTGTTAGATCCCAGTCAATTTAGCACCTGGTTATGCGCCCTGGTCGGCGGGTGAGCTCGACCAACCAGGCGCTAACCCCATACATCCTCACGAACGGTTTAAGTCTGGGTCATATGGGATATGGGAGTGAGAACCGGGGGCTATCTGTTAACCGTTGAATGGAGTGGTAAATCGGGGTTGTACTAGAGTAACAGACCGCACCAACGTAACATGTAGTGGAGTGGACATATGGATCGGTCCTGTGTTATGCACTGGGGCTACACTGCAATAAACCCACTCCCAATAAAGTGGAGGAGTCGCAGGTCATATGGGAGTGGTCCTTTGGTAATGCGTCGGGGCTGGGGCTAGGTCCCATCCCTTACCTCCACTGAATCTCACACCATTCAAACTTAAATACAAAGTTTGAACATAGAGGTTAAGAACCACCATGTAGGTGGGCTGGTATCCCAACCTACGCGAAGACTTGGACGCCCATAGAGGTCACGAGGTCGACCCCCACAGACCCTTAAACAAATTTTTAAACCAAAAGCCACTAAGGGGTGCCACGTGGCAGCACATGATTGGGCCACGCGACACATTACCATTCACTAATTACAATGCCACATGTCAAGCACTGATTTGACCACAACTGCACCTGCCCACGTCAGCACCTGTCCATGTCAATTACCAATCCAGTTAGCGCCACGTGTTGTATGGACCTTGCCACGTCAGCATGTGCCACATGTCACCCTTGCAGTGGTGCCACGTGTCACAATCTAACTCATCCACCTGTTAGCCTGATGTCTTCCTAGTCAACATCCACTGTACATGCGACGTCAATGTACGATCGTACGTCCTGTACATTCGACACTGTACGGACTGTACAGTCAACATTTTTTTTTCTTATTTGACGAAACGAATAGACCACGATATATTTTGCATACGATGTTCGTTTGAGCTTGTTCAGGTTGCGTTGGGTTTGTATCTACAAGGCCTACGCACACATCCGTTTTGAAGCCATTCTGAGAACTTTGATTTTTAGGCCTTCTTGGACCCATTTTGGTTCCTGGATCCATTCTGGATCACTTCCTGATCTCAGAGGTAATATCATAGTTTACTATGCGTGGGGATTAGGGACCGCATCTAATAACATCGTTGAAGCTTACACTCTATATGAAGGCTCGAACATAGCAAAAGAGTGCAATATCACTAAAATTGCAGTCTTCGGAGACTCTATGATGATTGTGCAAGCAATAATGAAAATAAGCCATATTGAAAATAATCAATTAAATGGCATAATTGATCCGGATTATTTTTGGCACGAAATGAGAGCGGAGATATAATAAAGAAATGCACAGAGATATTGCAGATATTCAATAATATAATAGAAATGTCTTAGAGATGCAACCATAAACACAGCTATACAGTAATACACGATTTCTATTAATCAAAGAAATGTATAGAGACTGTAAAAATACAGAGTGAAAGACTCGCTAGAATGGTGGCAACTTATCTCTAAGAAGAGATGTGAGGGCTACTCGCATTCGCAAGAAGATGGTTACAATGAGGCTCTGGAGGCCTTTTTACAATAATCGTGAATGCCAAAAGTCCTATACATCCAAAAACCTAACCCTAGGAGATGAAGCGCCAAAAGTCATGTGGGCCTCGTTTGGGTAAGTTGGTGCATCAACTTCTCGGGGTCGTAACTTTTGCATACGATCTCCGTTTTAGGCGTGTGATAGCTCGTTGGAAAGGTATCATCAAGGATATTCATTTTGGGGGCTCAATCATTCCTTTGGCTATCATTGAGAACCTCTATCTCGAAAAAACTTCATTTAGGCCCTCAAAATGGCCCTGGAAGTGAAAACCTGCTAAAAATAGTAAATTGCCAAAATGGTCAGAAAACTGTTTTGAGCCATTTGGAAAAGGTGGGTGGCCCCCGATATCCACTTGGATCAATAATCCACTAAATTATATCCTTTGGATCCATTTTTGTGGAGTTTAAGATTTATCATATAAGAAGGAGTCTAAAACCCCTAGTCGATCATTGGGCTAAGGTCGGCTCTAAGATGGAAAGGGGGCAATAAATACCAATGGTGGAAGGGGGGATTTACATATCTCTTAGTTCCCCCCTCATTCTCAGTGTGATTAGACAAGTTATTCAATGAGTCTCCTTGGCAGTTATGTTCCCTCCCTCGTACATTGAGATATTAATGTTAAATGTGCAAGGTTTAATGTGAAATGTGTGGGCATTCATTCTAGAATGAGTGATTCAGGTTATTTAGGCAATGTGAAGGCACAAGGAATGAACTCTTTGTTGGTGTTTAGGAGTGATATTGTCTCTGGTTTTTAGGAGAGTTTCAGTTTGCAAGGGGTTTTGTTGGATGCTCCTTCGTGGGTTTCCTCGCATTTAGGCTCGTTGGTTTTGGATGGGGTAACTTATGGAAGAATCACCCCTCAGATAATCATATTGGATTATCATTCCAAGTTCTTTTTGGTCTTTTGTTCGCTGACTTCTGGCTATGTATTGTATGTTCTCTTTTTCGCTTGATACCCTCTCATCGTGTCTTGTTTTTCGTTGTTATTTATGGTTCTAGATTAGGTAACCATGGAGGTTGGAGACTATCTAGCATTTGGTTACAGGGGCATTGATGGAACCACCCTGGAGCGATTTTAAAAATGTCCTTTGTCACCATGAGGAAATTGCCCAAGTGAATAATTCTACTATGCAATAGTTATTGAGTAATTTCATGGAATTCGAGGAAGTTATGGTTAGTTTGACACGGAGGATGGATGCTAAATTTGAATATTTTGAGGCAACCTTGGCCACTCTATCACATAGGTTTCATGACATGGAATTGGATATTCAACAAATTAAAGCTAAAGTCAACCCTCAACACTCTCTCTCAGTTTCAAGAAACCCTAGCATACTCTCTCCTCATGATGGTGGTACTGGAAATGGCACTTGTAATGAAGATCATGGAATTTCTCCCATGGACACTGAAGAAGGGCCTCAACCTTTTCAAGGCCTCAAAATATCAAGATTATGCTTCTTTTATCTAGATAATTTATTTCAAAATTTTGTGGTGTTTAAGACGGTTCTATAAAAATATAATTAGTATAGAAGAACAAAGATATTGTCTAGGAAGGACTCTAGTTTTTAATGTCTCTGTATTAGACTTATAAATATTTTCAAGTTGTACACCTCCTTTTTATAAACCCGTTTGAGTGTTGTTTTCCTTGACACAACTCATTTTAATATAATTTATGTTGAATTTCTTTAATATATATATAATATTAATAAATTAAAATAATAAATTGAAGTCAATAATATAAAAAAATATGATAATAATAATAAATATTATAAATATTAATTATAAATAATAATAATACAAAAATATATATACAACAATAATAATAAAAATTATAAAAATAAAAATAAATAATAATAATATAAATTAGTTAAATTCATTTTATTTTTATTTTTTAAACATATATATATATATACACTAAGGTGAAATGAAATTTTATGTAAGTCATTTATCTTTATTTTATTTATAATCACAATCTAAAAAAATTAATTCATATAGTGTTAAAAAAAGATTAATGGAATATAAAATTTATTTTAATATTGAGAAGCAATGTAAACATTTAATTTTTTTAGTTTTGAAAAAAAAATCTTATTTAATATGTTTGTTATTTTAATAATTTTATATAGATGTGAAGTTTGGGTTATAGTATATTTTAAAAATGTTGAAGGAAAATTAAAAACATTACTAAAGTAAAATGAAATTTTATGTAAATCAATTGCTTTTATTTTATTTCTAATCACAATCTAAAAAAGTTAATTCATATAGTGTAGAAAAAAGAAGTAAACACTTATTAACTTATTTTAATATTGAGAAGTAGTTGTAAACACTTATTAATTTATTTTAATATTGAGAAGTAGTTGTAAACACTTATTAACTTATTTTAATATTGAGAAGTAGTTGTAAACACTTATTAATTTATTTTAATATTGAGAAGTAGTTGTAAACACTTATTAATTTATTTTAATATTGAGAAGTAGTTGTAAACACTTATTAACTTATTATTTATTTTAATATTGAGAAGTAGTTGTAAACACTTATTTTTTTAGTTTTGACAAAAAAAAGATTTTTATTTAATATGTTTGTTATTTTAGTAATTTTATATAGATGTGAAGTTTGGGTTGTAGTATATATAGAGAATGTTGAAGGAAAATTGAACAAATTCAAAAGCAATTAAATGCATTACTTGCTAGATATCTAATCTTAGGGATTATGGTACATTGTAAATATTATTTTAGGAGAAATATGAAGAGTCATTCAAACCTACCAAGATGAAATCAAAGGTCATTTGACATTGTATAAATGAATGTCTCACTTTAATGCAAATCAATTAATTTGTGGAACTGTTACTCATCCCTGGCCTAACAATGGTATCCTTGGACTAATCTTCACTATGTTTGTTGTGGAAATAAGAGACATGAGGCAAATATGTGTAGGATCCCATGGGAGAAGATCAAAGACAAGCAAGAAGAAAATGGTAAAGCTCCTAAATCCTCTCAATTTTTTATTGTTCATCGCAGTACTAACATAAATGAATAATTGTTCATAACTTTGTTTGCTTCCTGGAGAGATGTTTGGTTTCTTGATATTGGTGCAACCTACCACAAGAATTTTCAGAGATACTTCTTTGAAGAATTGACTGAAAATGTTGGTGGTACAGTAATTTTTGCATATGGATCCAATCACAAACCTACATGAATTGTTACCATCATGCTCAAATTGCCTGGATTTTCTTTTACATAATGTTCTCTATCTCCCTAAGTTGCAAAGGAACTTGTTGTCTCTTATGCACATTCGACAACAAGGCCATTCCATGCACATGTTTTATGGGAAATATGAAATAATAAGATCTTTCAACAACATGGTCATCATGACATGATGGGACGATGAAAAATTGTTGAAGTTGAAAGGACATCTACATAGACATAGAATTTTTCATACCTTTCTCACTATGATAAAGGTACACTATCTTCCATTCTTTTGTGGCATGATATATTTGGGCACATCAATTATGATAGTCTTCGCGTGTTGAAGAAAAATTGTGTTTATGGTCTGCCAACCATTCCAATTAATTTACAACAATGTAAGGATTGTATCCTTGGTAAACACAAGAAGCATCGTTTTCATGACTCCACCTCAAGAGCACATAGAAAGCTAGAGTTGATACACTCTAATTTGTGTGGCCCCTTGTTTTTCCATATTCCTTTGGTAATAGATATATCATTACTTTTATTGATGACTACACCAGGATGTGTTTTGTTTATTTGTTGAAACACAAATCTCGAGCATTTGAAACTTTTAAAAATTTTCATCTATGGATTGAAAATGAAGCTCAATCTCATATTGGCACTCTTCGTACTGATAATGGAAGGGACTACACTTCAAATAAGTTTGAAATCTATCTTCATCAACATGGGATTAAGAATCAAACCATTGTTCCATACAATCCTCAGCAGAATGGTGTCACAGAAAGAATGAATAGGACATTCTTGAATATGGTATGTTCAATGCTATTTTTGAAGAATCTGAAGTTGATGTTTTAGGATGATGCAATTCTATGTGTAGTATATGTGAGAAACAAGATTCCATGTCATGCTTTTGGGAACAAGACTCTTTATGAAATGTGGAATGACCACATTTCTTCAGTGGGACATCTTAGGGTTTTTGGTTCCACCTACAATGCCTTAATTCCTAAAGAGAAAAGAAACAATCTTGGTGCAAGGAGTAAAAAGTGCATCTTCTTGGGGTACTCAAATACCACCAAGGCATATCATCTTTATGATGAGGTAAACAAGAATCTCACTCTTTCTAGAGATGTGATTGTTCTTAAATCCACCAAGAATGAAAAGACTATTGAGCAACAATTTGACCATCTAGATAAATTCACTCATGTAAAGACATATCATGAGTTTGATGATGAAATTTCACATCTTGAAAGGGGGATCCATATCTTGGATCAATCTTTGTAATCTCCTTTTGAAGTGTCGTCTCCCCCTCATGAAGAATATCCAACCACTTCATCGAAATAGGAAGTTCAATTGGATGATGTGATTGAGAGGATTGAAATGTTAAATCTTGATGGGAATGCGGCACCACCCCAATCACTAGAGAAAACTGGACCATCTTAGTAAGGTCCACCAAAGTGGCTCATAAAGACACTTGAAAGTTTTCATCCCAATGAAGTTAGAAAAACAAGAACTAGAAGTTCTACAAGACAAGTTGGAGGTGATGTCAATAATTCATATTCAAGTGATGTAAATGATATGGATGTTTCATTTGATTGTGAATTTAATTTATCTACTAGAATTGAACCAACTTCCTTTGAGGAAGATGCTTCTCATGATTAGTGGAAAGAAGCGATGCAGAAGGAGTATGATGCTCTCATCAATAATGGGACATGGAAGCTGGTGGATCCTCCATTTGACACCAAACCAATTGGTTGCATGTGGGACTACAAGAATAAGTACAAATCATTTGGCTCACTTGAAAAGTGTACAACGAGGCTTGTGGTGAAAGGAAATGCACATAAATAAGGCATATACTACAAGGATTGGACTTTTCCCCCCACCTCAAAATGGGCTACCATTTGAGTATTGTTGTATTTGGGTGCACAAAATAGGTGGAAGATTCATCACATGGATGTGAATACAACCTTATTGAATGGAGACTTGAAAGATAATGTCTACATGTCTCAACCAAAAGTATTTATTGTGAAAGGCCAAGAACATAAGGTATGTAAGCTCATCAAGTATTTGAATGGTCTAAAACAAACACCTCACACATGGTATGGAAAACTAACTAAGCATCTTTTGAAGATCAATTTCAAGCATTTTAATCTTTATGATGTAACTTTGTTTGTCAAGAAAGTGGGAAAAATTGTTGTATATATTGTGGTGTATGTAGATGATCTTTTTATAATAGGGAACAATGAAGCATATATTGCATCCATAAAGAAAGAATTGAAGAAGGGTTTTGAGATGATATGATCCGAAAATCCTTAGATTTTAAATTATTTCTTAAGTGTACATTAACATCCAACTTGATTCGAAAAATATGATCGTCTTGACTATTTGAAAAATAACATATGAATTTACTTACTTATCCAAAAACTCATTAATGATGAATAACTTGCGAGAAACTAAGTGAAATAGAAACAACAAGAACAAGGCACATTAAACAATTTGTTAATGGAGTTCACCCATCTTGGGCTACATCTCTGGGTCGGCTTCCAAATGAGAGACCACTCTATTAATGCTCAAATGCTTGATATAATAATGACTCTACTTGTGTTCTTACAATGACCTTCTAAAATACTGCTCAAACTCACAAAAAGAGGCCACCATTGAATTCCTCTCAAAATTCTGAGAAAAATGAGTATAAACACCCTATACTTTTCTCAAAAAACTCTATGGCACGCAAAACGATGCACTATTGAAATCTTAACACCTATTGGCATGGATTTCGATGCAACTGTTCCACTCTTTAGCACACAATTCTATGTCCAAATGAATCCAAAATCTGAGTTCTTGGCATGAGAAATCGTGTGTTGTGCAAATGGTAAATTTGTGGTCTGTATATAGTAGAAGTCAAGGGATTGAATCTTGCGCCCGTCGAACTTATGGTTACATACACATAACAACACTATTAATGTTCCATGCCATTATAAGCCTTAACTCATTGGCGCGTTGGTCAGATAACTTGTGTTAAGTTGTGGCGGGTATGTAGGGTGGAGGTTATGAGTTCAAGTCTCGTGACCTCCCCTTTTGGCATATTTCATTAAACACAAACTTAAATATTAATCCATCCAATGGAATATTTGACAATGTTGTTAGCCGAGTTGGTTAAGTCATTCGCTTGATCCATCAGAGGTCTTGGGTTTGATTCCGTTCGACCCCAACAATTTTTTTGGATAGGTCTTATTGGGAAAATCCGTAGTGCCATGTGGCACCATCTCATTGGTCCACGTGTCACGCTCCTATTGGCCCATTTGTTGCACAATTAGTGCCATGTCAGGGATGGTCAATGCCATGCCAATGCATAGTCAACCTGTCTACATCAGTTGTACAAATGGCCATGTGGCAACCTGTGGGCCTGCCACGTGTCTTGCCTTGTTTGACTTTTTGCATGTTGGTCAAAATATCCTTAACATTATAAATTCATCATACGATGTTTGTTTGAGGTCATTCAAATTATGTTAGAAATCTCTCGTCGATCTCTACGCAATGGATTCATTTTCATTTGGATTTGAGATGATCAATTTTTTAGCATTCTTAGATCCACCTCGATGATTCCTCCCCACTAGAATCCTTTTGTACCACCAAAAGTCTGGATTACTTATCAAATAAGAGAGGATAAATCTCCCTCACTTTCTCGATCTCGATCCATCTTGCTTTGCTTGGTTTTACCCCTTTAAGACCAACTCGAAGATACTTCACATCACCTCGTTGCAAAGTTTTGATTCTTTTGTCTAGGATAACATCTTCCTGCAACTCATCTAAGTACTCAAGAGAAAAATCATCAACTGTCGGAACCTGAACACCTTCATATTTATCCATAATCATAGGAGGTTCATAAAGCTTCAAAGTCTCAACATTCACCACTGAATACATTTGCATATAAGATGACAGATCTAAATGAAAGGCATTAGTACCAATCTTCTCCAAAATCTCAAATGGACCATACCAGATTGGTTTTGAGATTTTTACCTTCACCCTTCATTTTTTCCTTGCTGATATGTAACCATACTTGATCACCAACTTGAAACTGATGATCAACCCAATGCTCTTCATGCCTCACCTTGTACTTGGCTTGGCTCTTCTCCAATTGTTCTTGTACTGCCTGATGTACCTACTGGATCCTTTGAATGAACCTCTTAGCTTTGTCGGCATCATATTGTCCATCCTCTTTGCTTGCTTCTCTGAAAGAAAAATCCATAGGTGATTTAGGCAAGTATCCCAAACATACCTCAAAAAGATATCTCTGAGTAGAAGAATGCATGGCACGAATATGGGCATGTTGTACATAGTGCAATTGCTCACCCCATAACTTAGGATATTTACTGCAGTATCCTCAAAGAAAATGTACCATTGTCTTGTTCACCACCTCTGTCTGTGAATGAAATGCATTGTTCTTCTTAAATTTAGTGTCCATTAACCCCCAAAACTAGACCAAAACTTCCCCAAGAATTGAGAGTCTTGATCAGATACAATAGATGCAGGAAGCCCAAAATGAACCCAAACATTAGCAAAGAACAATTCTGATGTTTGTTTAGCTGTGACTTGCTTCTTACAAGGCATTAAGATACACATCTTATTGAACCTATCCACCATGACATATAATTAATCATAACCTATTCTGGACATTGACAAAACCCTACAAAATCCATGGACACACTTTCCCATGGTTAACATAGTTACCAACTTAACGAGAACTCTATAAAGTTCTTGTTTTTTGGGGGGTCAAATTTTTTACCTCGTTTTTAAAAATGGTGCTACTCGTAACACCCGCCCTCCCTTTTTAGGTGGTTTTTTGATATTTTAAATTTTATGATCCATAATGTTTCCACATTATTTTTTTAAATGCTTGTTTTTCCAACTATTTTCAAAATTTTCTATTTTTTTTCAACTGTGCTTTTAGTCATTTTTCAATCTTAAAAATATTTTTTACCAATCACATTTTTTAAATTAAGATTTTTAGTCTTCTTAATTAATTTATGGTTCCATATTTTTTAAATATAGTGGAAAATATCATTTTTAACACATTTTTTTACCTTTACTTCAATATATAGAAAATCATTGTAGTTAAATAACACTATTTTTTAAATATTTAGCAAAAAAATACAATTCAATTTTTTTTTGATAAATTAAAAGCTAAAGAAAAACTAAGAAAAATAAAAGAATTGAAATTAAAAATTAAAAAACAAATTTATATAGTAAAAAATAAAAAATAAAAACTTAAAAAACTAAAGAGAGA
>JASDQU010103917.1:297506-308571 GCA_032191745.1 Picea mariana
AATTTTATTTCTTTTTTAATATTTTTTGGGTTTTTTTTTTCATATTTTTATTTTTAATTTATTTTAAGTTTTAAGGGATTTTTTATTATATTATTTTCAAAATATATATACATATATTTTTAAAAATTTTTTTTTGGGATATTTTATTTTATTTGGTTTTTTTCCACCATTTTCTAAATATATATTTTTATTTTTTTTTAAATTTGGATTTTGAATATTTTTTAAATTTATTATTTTCTACTCAAATTTTAATAAAACTAGACATTTAACGAAACATAAAATACTTTGGAAAGAAAAAAAAACTCATATTAAGAAAGTGGATAATGAAAATGACTTTCACTTAAAATGCTCTTGATAATTTTATAAAAGATGATAGATATTTTATCTAAAATTGCTAGGCTCAATTCTACAATATTTATAATGCTAATTTTTTTTATAACTTATTACTCCATGAAAACTAAAGAAAATTAGTTAAATCATATAAACATAATGTTAATTATTTATCGAATTTCTTAATATTTAATATAATTTTCGTCATTATGTATACTTTTAATGTTGTAATTACATTTAGATATAAACATAATGTTAATTATATATCAAAATTCTTAATATTTAATATAATTTTCATCATTATGTATAATTTTAATGTTGTAATTACATTTAGTTTTATCTTTTGCCATTTTACTTAAAATGATATTTAGTTTTATCTTTTGCCATTTTACTTGATAATGATTGAAAACTTTTTTTAAAATAATTGAATTAAAAACATTGTTCATAGTAATATTTAGAAATCTCACATAATGTGTTTTGACATTTAATTTTTTTTATTTTTAATAATGATTAAAAAATGAACCAAATGAATAAAATCTTCAAGGATAGTGTTACTTAAATATTACATAATAAAATTTTAAAATAATATTTGTAAATTATTTTAGAACTAATTTTTTCCACTTGCATAGGGTGTTAATTGGTGGGGGAGGTGATCACGAGCACGTGTCACTTTTCTACCACCATGAGGAACGTGGATGATGAAAAACAAGTAATGACATATGGTGATCTTCGGGGTCGAGGTCTAGGTCAAGAGTCGTGGGGGCAGGGAGTACGGGACTCCTCCCATCAACAATGAACATAACGTTTGCACAATCCATGGATATGGAAGTGTATCAGTCAGGGTTTACCATGAATGCAGAGAGGAGGCACGATTGGGAAGGAAATGATAGTGTGAGCTTTAGTGAAAATCATTTCCCGACGAGGAGTAGAGAAATGATGGATAATGAACTTTGACTCAGGGAAGAGAAGAATAATTGGCTATATGAGGCACCATGAGGGATTTCAAAGGATTGACGATGTGTTTGGTATGGTAACAGGGGGAATTATGGAAACTGATCCTTAAATCTCTCGGGGCACTCACCCACCTTAGATCTAGGTAGCATTATTTTCTCATTTTGTTTCATAGCATTGGTGTTGTGTTTCATTTCTTTTGCATGGTTGGGGTGTGTAGGTTACCCTTTTCCCTTAGCCTTGTAGACTACTGCTTGGTGGGTTTGTTTTTGGTTGACCTATGTTTGGGACTGGGAAGAAGGGCATAATATTGGGTTGTAGAGGCTAGGTTTTGGCCTTATTTCAATAGAGTTCTCATTGACTGGGTGGTGGTGCTATAGGGGTCGCCAAATTTTGCTTCAAATTTTTACAATTGGGAAATATGACTCTTAGGTCTGGTAAAGGGGTGTCACAAACCCTATTTTTTTTTTTAATTAGCATAAATGTAATTTACATGTCTTGAAACATTTGTATGTTATACCTTAGGGTTTCTATTGATCTTACAGGTTTATATTTATTGATCAAAGTAATCAAACCTAGATTCATTTCTAAATTGTCATATTCATTCTTGATATTAAGGACTTACATAGTAATCCTATCAATTGGACTAAACTTGTTAACATTATATGCCTTTCAATATGCATCCTAAGTCCTTCAATATATATATATATATATATATATATATATATATTGAATAGCATATTCACTCTTTATGAGAATCATGCATACTATATAAATCTAGAAAGAGAAATATGGTATACAAAATTTGTTTTCCTTATACCAAATTGAACTAAATAATCCTTTTACTCTTATGACATTATTGCACATTAAATCAAATTGATTTTACCCATAGTATGATGTTAACAATTGTTGTGATCGTCGTCCTTTGCAAGGATAAATGGAAACCACTTGGCAAAGGTTTGGTGAAGTCATGTCGAGTTTTAAATGAGATGGAATACAATATGATCTTAATTGTTTCTCTTTAAGAAGTGTTTCTCTGATCCACCACCACCTGGAGGTACTATCGGATCTTCATTTCAATGACAACTCAGGATTCTTAGGAGGTTTTTCTGAAACCTTGAGGAAGTCATTTCTCAAACCTGGTTTACTCTATAAGGAAATTTGTTGTGTTCAACGAGCTCTCTGGAGAAGTGTTGTGATGTGTCTTACTGTGTGATGGTTATATTGCGCGAGGAGCTACCCTGTAGGCTTACTCTGTGCAATGAGTCACCCATTAAACTTGCTTTGCGTGAAAGGTTTCCCGATGAGTTTGTTCTGCGCACGGATTTCCTCTGTAGGAATTCTTGTTTGAAAGGAGTTGTTCATTCCTTGAAGGTTTTGCCACCATAGGAATGGTTTCCATTCAGAGAAGACCAAATGTTTCTCTTACAGTAAGTATAATCATATTGTTATGTTTTTCTTCTGTTATCTATATTATTCTTTTTTTTTGTATAGTTTGACGCTAACATCAAACTCTTGTTACATGTCGGTTTTAAATCTGTTTATACGTGTTTTCTCTGACAAAGGAAATATACAGGAGGTCACTCCCACACTAGTAGGTATTCTTTTAGCTTATGATATCTTAGAACTTTAATTCATCTATTTTCTTCGGATTTATCTTAGAATATTGATCAAGCATTAACAAAATTTGTTTGTTGCTTTTATTTGTGGGCCCAAACTAACTGGCGTAACGACCGTGTTCCGAATCGAACTTGTGGGTGGCATTAATCCTAACAGGTATGTGTTTTTCCTCATAGTTTACTCTCTAGGAGTCGTTGCTACAGATTTCAATCCCAACAAGTATATATGAGTTATATATTTTCTAAGTCTCAGATTCGGAAATGGGTTGTAGTATATTCTTGTAAGGATTATCGTTTATGCTCCCTAGTTCCTTCCGAACAGAAATGTAATAATTATTTTGAGCCTGGACATAGAGTTTCAAAGTTATTTTTTACATAGGCTACATGATTTACCATGAATATATTTTTATGGTATTTATGTATGAAGATATGTAAGTTATATTTGAACAAACCCTATGGGTTTCGTTTGTCCTTCTAGACTGTTAACACGGACTTTGTTTTTCTCCCTAAATGAAATTTTGATTATATCTATTTGATCTTGTAATATTCTTTTACAAATTGTTATTACATTCTTAATTTATAATACAAAAAACTCGTTGTAATGGTATTTACTTTCCTTAGTAAAAACATTTACAATTACAATGTATTGAAGTTTCATTTTCATATTGTTTTCCCTTAAGAATCTCTGTATCAAATTCGTACCTGATTTACATTTGTTAATTACTTTGTGTGTAGGAATATAATGTAATTCCATGACTGTTATGCATATAAAATTTACCAATATCTCAATAAAAACATAGATGATATACATCTCTCTTTAATTTCTTTTGATTGTTATGAGTTTATAGATAACTGTCTATACGCACAGAACCAATAAATTCGCCTATTGAGGTTGGAAAGAAAAAACCATATCTATTGCATATGAATCATAAATGATATATACAATATATCACACAATACATAAATTCACAGCCAAATTCTTACTGTCTATCTTTATTTCATAACTTTGTTTCCTAATTCGACATTCTTATTAGTAAAATTGCAACTAAATAGAAACCAGAGCCTGTGTATATTTCACATTGAAGAAATGGAGGCCACAACAATCTAAAGGTCGTTGTTCCTCCCAACCTTAATCCAGAACAACTAACACTACTTGCTCTGAATACCCTCGAGCCTAATCGATGAACCACAAGGATGAAGACTAAGTTCTTATTCCTACAAAACTTCCTCTCGAATCTCACACATTTCGATGTTATGGTAGTCTTCCCAATCATGCGAGCCTCCTGCTCAGTTCATGTGAAGTCTTTTTATTCACTTGCCTAGGTCTTTTGGTCATTAATGAGCCACTTGCTCACTCAAATTCGCACTTGATTTTTGACCAGATTTTCCGGGACTATGTTTCCTTGCACCACTTGAGTTCGACCCAAGTTCCCGCCACTTGGTCTCTTATGAAATGCCACTTGTCATTCCTCCTTATGGGTCAATAGTCACTCTTTTAACAACTACCTTCAAATTGTTGTTGCCTTATTTTTATTAAATAATATTTAAAATGTCTTACAATTGTTCTGACCACCCTTGGTCAAAATTAAATAATTCAATAGTTCAAATGCATAATAAAAATAATTTTTTAATAATTCAAAATCCTGGATATTACATACATCCCCCCTTAAATTTTAACACCATCCCCGGTGTTACCCAAGGCCCTTCATGTCCTCTCGAAAAAGAATTGGATATGCATCTCACACATGACTCTCCAATTCCCAAGTAGCTTCTTCGGGACCAAGGTGCCTCCACTGCACCTTTACTTTCCTGATGGTACGATTCCAGAGAATAATATCTCCTCTATCGAGAATGTGCTTCGGTTCCACTTGGAATTCTCCTTTGGGTTCCACCTGTATCACATCCCAATCAACCACATGAGTAACATCATGCAAATAGTTTTTTAATAAAGAAATGTGAAAACATTATGTACTTTTATTGAATCTAGAAGTGTTAGATGATAGGCTATTGGCCCCACTCTTGCTAACACTTTGAAGGGCCCACAATAACTTAGAGCTAACTTAGTACAATTTCCCATTTTCAAAGAACGTTTCCTAGATTTTACTTTTACATAAACATGATCTCCAACTTGGAACTCTCTTGGAGTTCTTTTTAAATCTGCGTAACTTTTTTGTTGGTCTTGTGCCACCTTCAAGTTATGTTGTACATGTTTCACCATTATTTCCATGTCTTTTAACATATCATGATCTAAGGTTAATCTGTCCACCAGACTACTCCAAGAAATTGGAGTGTTACATTTCGGTCCATAAAGTATTTCAAAATGACTTAATTTCGTCGAACCATGAAAATTATTCTTATAAGCAAATTCAACAAGATGTAAATACTCTTCCCATTACTAGGTTTATTCATTACATACATTCTGAGCATATCTTCTAATACTTGGTTCACCCTTTCAGTCTGCCTGTCTGTTTGTGGATGATAAGCAATACTAAAGTTTAAATGAGTATCCAAATCTTTAAACAAAGCATTCCAAAAGGTACATGTGAACTTAGCATCTCTATCATAAATTACAACTTTAGGCACACCATGTAATTTGAAAATTTCCTTCATAAAAATATCAACAATATTTATAGCTTTATAAGTGGACTTAACAGGAATAAAATGTGTTGCCTTACTTAATTTATCAACAACAACCATTATAGAATCATTATGTTTGTTATTATTAAGTAATTCTGTTATAAAATCCATACTAATAGCCTCCCATTTCCTTTCTGGAATAGGTAGAGGTTGTAGTAAGCCTGTTGGGTGCTTGTGCTCAGCTTTTACCTGTTGACATTCTAAGAATCTTGCCAAAAATTCTGCTACTTCACTTTTCATGTTTGGCCAATAGAATTCCTTTCTTAGCATGGTAATCATTTTCCAATACCCAGGGTGTCCATAATATGGATTTTTATGCGATTCGTTCAATATTAACAATTTTATTTCATTTGAATCAGGTATGTATAATCTATTGTTATACATTAGTAATCCATTTTTTCTTATTTTGAAATCCGATTCATTATTTTCTACTTCACCTTCCGTTATTTTCAGTTTTAGAATTTTATATTTTTCATCCTTTTCTGCAATCGTTCTTATCTTTTCTTCCAAATTTGTCTCATAACTACTACTTGCAGTCATGTAGACTAAATTTGCATGACAAATTAAAGCATCTGCAACTTTATTTTCCTTACCTTTAATATGCTTTATTTCAAAATCATATTCACTCAGGAAAGATAACCATCTAGCTTGTCGAACATTCAATTTTTGTTGATCAAACAAGTATTTTAAACTAATATTATTGGACGTTAGCAAAAATCTTCTTCCTATAAGATAGTGTCTCCACATCTTAAGGGCATGTATTATAGCAATTAGCTCTAAATCATGAGTAGCATAATTTTTTTTGTGTTCTTTAAGCTTTCTAGATTCATAAGCTACTACATAATTGTCTTGCATTAAAACCCCTCATAAACCTTCTTTGCAAGCATCCGTACATACAACAAAATATTTATATGGATCTGCAAGTTTTAGTATAGGAGCAGTAGTTAGGAGATGTTTTAATTTATTAAAACTGTCTTGACATTTTTCTGTCCAATTAAATTTTATTCCCTTCTTCTCTAATGAGGTTATAGGATATGCAATTTTTGAATAACCTTTAATAAATCTTCGATAATAGCCAGTAATTCCCATAAAATATATTATGTCAGTAATGTATTTGGGAACATGCCATTCCATTATCGCTTTAATTTTATCTGGACAACATAAATGCCTTCTTTAGAAATAACATGTCCTAAATATTGTATTTTGTCTTTATAAAAGTCACATTTGTTGAGATTAGCACATAATTCATGTTCCCTTAACACTTGTAAAATTAGTCTTAAATGTTCTTCATGTTCTTGTTCATTTTTCGAATATACTAATATATCATCAATAAAAATAATGACGAATTTATCCAAGTATTTACTTAAAATATTATTAATTAAACACATGAACGAGGCTGCAGCGTTTGCTAAACCAAAAGGCATTACTACAAACTCGTAGTTGCCATACCTCATTCTAAAAGTTGTTTTATGAATATCTTCATCTTTTATCCTAACTTGATGATATCCATATCGTAAGTCAATTTTAGAAAATATCGTCGCTCCTCTACCTGATCGAATAGATCATTAATGCGAGGTAAAGGATATATGTTTTTAATGGTCATTTTATTTAGTTGTCTATAATCAATACATAGTCATAAAGTACCATCCTTTTTCTTTAAAAAAAGTACAGGTGCTCCCCACGGAGACAAACTGGGTCAAATGTACTTTTTATCTATCAGTTATTGTAATTGTTTCTTTAGTTCATTCAACTATAGGATGTTCATCCTATAAGGAGCCTTAGAGACTGGTACTGCTCCAGGTACTAGATTTATGGTAAGATCCATATCTCTTTGTGGAGGTAATCCTGGAATTTCTTCCAGGAATACATCTTTAAATTCATTTAAAACAGGAAACTCTGAGATATTAATTTGTTTATTTTCTTCCATGTTATCTATTATATGCACAACATATAATTTACAACCTTTAAGCACACACTTTTTCATTTGTAATGTTGATATTTCACGAACATAAACTTTTTTAGTTATCCCCTTAATATTAACAACATTACCAGTATTATTCGTGCATAAAAATGTCTTATTATAACAATTTAGTATCACTCTATGTTCTTCCAACCAATTCATACCAGTCAACAAGTCATAATACCCCAAAAGAAAAACATTCAAATCAACATAGGTTTTGAAATCATTCATAATAAATTCACACTTGCCAACAAATTCAGTTACTTTCTCTTTTGTACCTGTAGCAAACTGAACTAACCATGAATTTTCAAATTTCTTTTTTTGTAATTTGCACATCTTCACAACTCTAGTTGAAATATAACTTAAACTAGCACTAGGGTCAATCAAAATAGAGATTGGTTCATTATTTAGCGTACCTTCTACTTTGACCATAGAATTCTGATGATTTGCTTGTTTAGTTTCCAATGTTGCGTTGATTTTTGGAATGTTCCTTGCAATTTCTTCAATTGTAGAAGCTTCACGAACATTATGAAAGTTGTTGTTGTTGTTTTTCTTCCTGAGTGGACAGTCCTTTTAATAATGTGGGTCACCAAACTCCTAACATTTCAAAGGTTCTCTTTGGGTTGTATTTTTATTATAAACAGTAACTAGTTCGTTATCCTTATTCTCAGATTGATTATAAGGTTTATTACCTTTATAGTTACTCCCTTGATAACTTCATTGATGCTTTCCAAAATTCTTATTATAAATTTTTGTTCCTTTCCCTTTTTGTTCAAATTTATTATGATTTTTATCTTTCCAGTTGTTCACATTCTGATTTTTGTTTTTATTTTTTTCATAACTAAAATTTGCCTTCCTCATTGCTTCTTCTAAAGTTCTTGGGTTATCATATTCAATTATTTCTTTATAAACAGGAGGTATACAACTTACAAAACATTGAATCTTTGGCTTTTCGTCAACAATATAAGGCACATAACATAACAAACTTAAGAGCTTACATCATAAATCATTCATCGTCACATTTCCCACTTTTAAATCATAAAACTCCTTAGCTTTTCTTCGTAATATTGTTTGGACAAGTATTTTCTTTTAAAATATTTCTTAAAAGTTCTCCAAGTTACATATCGTTCTTTAATATGTTTTACATTTTTTATATCTTTCCACCAGATATCAACTTTTCCAATCAAATTATATATTTCCATTTTCCCTTTTAATTCACTAGAATAATTATATATTTGGAAGTATTTCTTCATTTCAGAAATCCATGCTTCAACCTCTTCTCTTGCTTCAATTTCACAAATGAACATGGGGGCTTGATCTTTTTAAATTCCCCAGTGATTTCATCATAATACTTTCGTTTCTTTTTAGTTTCCAACTGGTTACTGTCACCGCTTTCACTTGAATCTTCATATTTTTGTTTTCTTTTATTATCCAATTTCTCAATAGTATATTCAATGTCAGTAGCCGGAGATGCTTTTTTTCTTACTTTTCGTTTGCATGCTTTGTTCCCAATTTAGTTAGAACCAAATTCCTTATTCTTAAGGTTTTCATGATCATGCAATTTATTTAATAATACGCCATTTAATTCTTCTTGTGATTTTAAGATACGTTCGTTATCAATTTTCACACTTTGTAATTCTGCTTTTAAATCCTTAATTATTTTTAACATTTCTGATTGATTATCATTTCTACTTTCGTTTAGATTTACCCAAATATTCTCTTTATTAAAATTTTCTTGTTCCACATTATCCTGATGTTTGGGACAAGAACTCCCTTCTCGTGACATCAAAACTTTTGTCCTTCTCTATATAGAA
The DNA here is from genome assembly GCA_032191745.1 of Picea mariana. Classification (NCBI taxonomy): domain Eukaryota; kingdom Viridiplantae; phylum Streptophyta; class Pinopsida; order Pinales; family Pinaceae; genus Picea; species Picea mariana. The sequence continues at coordinate 306,818 of JASDQU010103917.1, forward strand.
ATACAACAATAAATGTTTCCTTTCTCCTCGTGTAATAATAAGTGAAAAAAAAATTCATAAATTATATCAGTCTACTTTGAAAAATAAAGAGTAAGACTTCCTACTGCTATGATAATTTATATATAATCTGGTTATTATGTTGATCCCTTTTAGGCCAAGAGCTGAAACCTCAGCTCTGATACCATTTTGTCACAAACCCTAATTTTTTTTTTTAATTAACATAAATGTAATTTACATGTCTTGAAACATTTGTATGCTACACCTTAGGGTTTCTATTGATTTTATAGGTTTATATTTATTGATCAAAGTAATCAAACCTATAGTCATTTCTAAATTGTCATATTCATTCTTGATATTAAGGACTTACATAGTAATCCTATAAATTGGACTAAACTTGTTAACATTGTAAGCCTTTCAATATGCATCCTAAGTCATTCAATTAGAAATATATATGTATCTTTTGAATAACATAGTCAGTCTTTATGGAAATCGTGTGTACTATATAAATCTAGAAAGATAAATATGGTATACGAAATTTGTTTTCCTTATACCAAATTGAACTAAATAATCCTTATACTCTTATGACATAATTGCGCGTTAAATAAAATTGAATTTACCCGTGGTATGATGTTAACAATTGTTGTGATCGTTGTCCTTTGCAAGGATAAAACATAGTTACCAACTTAATGAGAATTATGAACTCAAAACGAGAACTCTAGCCCTTAAAACCCATATTTTTGCATAAAAAAAATGAAAATCAACCCCCAAATCAAAAAGTGGTGCTACCGGTAGCACCATTTTTTCTAACCGGATGAAAATTACAACTTTTTTCAAGCATGGGCTTAAAGGATCAAATGGCTTCTCAAACAAACTATAAAATCAACCCCCAAATCAAAAAGTGGTGCTAACGGTAGCACCATTTTTTGTAATCAAGTTAAAATTACAACTTTTTTCAAGCATGGGCTTAAAGGATAAAATGGTTGCTCAAAAAAACTCTAAAATCAACCCCCAAATCAAAATGTGGTGCTACCGATAGCACCAATTTTTCTGACCGGGTCAAAATTACAACTTTTTTCAACCATGGCCTTAAAACATAAAAAAGTTGCTTAGAAAAACCTTAAAATCAACACCTAAGTAAAAACATGACGCTACCTAAAGTAAAATGTTTTTTCTAAAAGGTAAAATTACAACTAATTACGACCTAATTCAAATTGTGGCCTTGACAACAAATCCCTACATAAATAAAAAAACCCAAAATTAGATCATAAATGGTCACTTGAAAATTTATTTACTAACTTCGTCTCTTTTTTTTTCTTAAATTTACATTAAAAAATAAATAAAGAAAAAAGAGAAAATCTTTAGAAATATATATTTTTTAATTTTTATATAAATTTTAACTTTTTTGTTGTAAATTTAATGTGTTTTAACTTATTTTTGTTAATTGTTTTTTAAATTTTGTATTAAAATTTTAATTATATATATATATATATATATATATATATATATATATAGTCCTCGAGGTGTAGGACAGTCGGTGACGGAGTGTGTTGTTAAGCCACTCCTTGATGTTAAAGTCACCGGTTCGAAACCTGCGGGGACAAAAAAATCCAACCATGTTAAGGGTTGGTGTGGCTCAGGCCGGGTGCGATCCCCGGGTGATTTTGACGGCTTAGATGTCCCTGAGTCGCGGTTTCTCAAGCCACAGGTTAATCGCAGGTCCTGCACAAATTAACAAACAAATATATATATATATA
>JASDQU010103917.1:338361-360815 GCA_032191745.1 Picea mariana
GGTTTCTCTAGCACCCACTAGAAGGAAGCACCAACTCCCTGGTTTCTCTAGCACCCACTAGAAGGAAGCACCAACTCCCTATATGTTCCAGCACCAACTGGATGGAAGCACCAACTTCCAGTTACACAAGCTTCAACCTGTATAACAGAGAACACTTGTTCTCCCTTGCACCACCCTGCCACCTTGGTTTCTCTCGCTGCAACTAGATGGAAGCTACAACTTCCTGTGAGCAAGCTCCCACTTGAACCTCTAAGGACAATAGTCCTCCCGAGCACCTCCCAACCACCCTGAGAATGTTAATAAATAAATAAACAGTCAACTACACAGATAAATCAATTCATACCAATCTTTCTTTGTTCTGTAAATCTGGTCTTCTACAAACTGTTATGTTGTTCTTCTCTTCCTCTGTCTGTTCAGCGGGTATGCTTTGCATCAACTCGTTCTCTCATTCTGCTCTGCTCCAACTTCTCTTCATCATCTTTTACTTTTCACTGAGTTTCTTCTCACACTGTGCATCTTCTCCATCTCACACCGCACATCCTCTTATTTTTCCTTTCTTATAGTTTCATTCATTTTCCATACCGAACCGCCAACATCACGTTGTCTGTCTCATTTTCTTTTATACACACACCCACGGCGGTTCCACTTCGCATCTCCTTAGGCACAAGAAAGACAACTGTCCAAACAACTGAAACGCCAACTGATTCGTCATCATGAGTCCATTTCGCTAACAGATTTGTAACTGAGGAGTTAACTGTGAGAGAGAACAATAACCCTCCGATCTTTGTTCAAATTCACCTGCACCGTTGGATTGGCTTCATGAGATCTTGAATTCATTTCCTTTAAATCGGGTTTCGGCATTTTGACAATCCTGTGCTGAGTGTCTCGACACTTCATTTCCCGATCTCCGAAGTTCCGATACAGAACTTTTCTGCACTAGCTCCTTCCCCAATATGACTATGGTCATAACCAAGCGCCTATGCAAAAAGCGCTTTCACGATTTCTTATTTCGTGAATTTCAACACTATGCTCCATTGACCCCAAGTCAGCGAAATTTTGATCACTTGCCACATGTCCTGTGATTCGTGGTCCAGATGTGATCTTGATTCAATGGCTACGATTGAATCACGATTTCACGATTTCGGCATTCTTGTTGCATTGGGTTCTTTGCCTCTCCATGTCACGATTCGCGAAACTCTGATATGGAGTTAGATCAACTGTCCAGATCTGAGCTTGATTCAACGGTTGTGATTGAGTCGCAATTTCGCATATCGCGAAATCGAGATTCCTGATGTCAATAATCTTTGACATGTCCAACTCTCGATCCCTGAAACTCCGACAAGGACTGGAATCAACGGTCCAGATTCAACCTTAATCTGACGGCTCAGATTTCATCGCGATTTCGCATATCGCGATATCGGGATTCTTGTTGTCAATAAACTTTGACATGTCCAACTCTTGATCCCTGAAACTCCAACAGGGACTGGAATCAACGGTCCAGATTCAACCATCGTGATTTCGCAATTTCGAGAAGTTAAGGAACCCTGTTCCTTTGACTCTCCAGTCAACGAACTTATGATCTTTCCCCACGTGTCCTTCCTGATGATGGACGGTCCTCCTTCTTTCGGGATTTTGTGAGCCCCTTTTCTCCGTGTTATACTTTAAAAGGTGTGCAGGTTCTCCTTGATCCAACGATGGTCGGGTCCTGCGCTTGGATCTAACATCTGAGATCTGTCCTCCTCTTCAGTGCGCTCTTCTTGAGATCTGACGGCCATCGAGAATTTTGAATGAAATCCAACGATCAGAGATTCTTCTCAAACTTTACGAGTCTTCGATCACTTGATCAATGTTGCGTTGCCTTCGATCATTCACCTTCGAGCATTCGACCTTCCTGAACTTATCTTCTGTTTACCTGTCAATTACAAACTTCCTGTACTCATGCCATCTTCACTATTGTACTTGCCATCAATGACAAGCATTCGTTGTCTGTTAAATATTTGCCAACAGTAACATCTATGACTTCAGTAATTCTCTAGTTGCGAACACTTTATGGAGAGTCCTCATGGGAGAGGGCATTTGGCATAGGGTCATGATTGAAAAATATCTCCATCAGGCATCGATGATTAATTGGCTCAGATCTCAGTATTTCAGAAAGACTGGGTTTTCTAGAATTTGGAGTGGACTTTTAAAAGTTATATATTTAATTTTACATGGTTTAACTTGGATACCAGGGACTAGGCAACTTATTGAGCTAGGTAAGGATAGGATATTGGGAATGGGCGATCACTCATTTATCTCTAGTAATCTTTTGACGGTATTAAAAGAAAAAAACATTACTACCCTAGCACAGGCCAAATTTTTTTTAGGAAATCAATCATTGTCATCCTATTGGCTTAGCAACAGTGATCTGGGATTGGAGGGCGACTATGATCATGAGTGGGATCATTAAAGAAGAGATTTATTGGAGTCTGGAGCTCTCATCCATGAGACGAGGGACACTCTTATGTGGATTGGTGGAGATAACACAAGATCGCCCTCCACTAAGAATTTTTATTTGAGCATTATCTCTTCCAAAAGACTGTTGAAAGAAAAAATTTGAAAACAATCTATTTGGAAATGGAAGGCACAACTAAAGGTGAAACTGTTTGTTTGGTTGGCGATGGAGGGTAAAATCTTAACTTGGGACTCTTTGTAGAAAAGGGGTTGGATTGGTCCCAGGTGTTGTCCTCTTTGTAAATCTGATATTGAGATAGTTATTCATCTTTTCAATTATTGTCCCTTTGCCATTTCAGTCTGGAATTTAATTTCTAAGGAGTTAAATCTGAAAAGGATCTGGTCTGGGAACACTCTATCAGATTGTTTAAAGTTTTGGTATTTAGATAAGACTGTCCCTTCTCATATTGCAGCTTATATAATTTGGTACATTTGGCAAGAACATAATAAAGCTCTGTTCGAGGATTCTAGTCTGTCTATTCATGAAGTGCTCTATAAGATCATGGCTTTACATTATGGATCTATTGTCCATCCAAAAGACAAACCTCCGAGGGACATTCTGATCTCTTATCGTAAGGATTCTACTCTTGCATGGTTTGATGGTGCAGCCAAAGGAGATGGTAGCATGTGTGGAATAGGGGGTATTATTAAAGTTCTGGATGCTAGCGGTAAAAATAATAAAGCGGAACTCATGGGAGCTTGGGCATCGCTCTGGTTAGATGATTACTTAGCTCTTCCTGTTATCCATTTGCTAGGTGATTCTAAAGTAGTCATCGATTGACTCTCAAAGAAGGGCATACTTCAAGTAAGCTTATTGGAAGGTTGGAAAGCTAGAATTTTATCATTGTCTGGGAAGTTCCAGTTTATTACTTTCCAACATATTTATAGAAATTTTAACACTAAAGTGGACAAGTTATCAAAGCAAGCCATCGATGATACAGAGGGCACTCTTTTTTATCACAAGTGGACCAATGGAGTTGGTGGACCTAGGAGACAATTTAGAATCCATTAACCATTGATGGAGCTCTTAATTGTTTCAGTAGTATTACTCTTTGTTTTTACTTTGACAACTACTCTTTTTTTTTATTGTACTTAGAAATGGAGATGTTCTATCTATCTTTTGTATGGACTTGGAGCTGATGACTTTTTGCAGCTTTCTTCCTTTTGTAAGTTTTTTTTGGAACAATTTACTTTTCTCTCAGTGTGGCCATGAAAAGGGCCTATGGAGGAGTATTGGAAGATGTAAAAAAATTATATGTTTTAATATAATTGGGCAAAATTTTTCCAAAAAAAAAGCGAGGTTAGAAAGCCTTTTACCCTTCATGTTATTTAACTTTTACTAGTACATTAGGAACCTAGACATAGTTTTACTCGTAATGGGAGAAAGCCCAACTTTTAAGAAGAGAATGGGATATATATAGTATTGCACTTAAAGAAGAGAATGGGATATATATAGTATTGCACTTAAAGAAGAGAATGGGATATATATAGTATTGCACTTAGTGCATTCTCTCTTAAACCTCATTTGATGTTCAGTGGTATTAGAAGCCATGTTAGAAAGCCTTTTACTTTTCATGTTATTTAACTTTTACTTGTACATTAGGCACTTAAGCATAGTTTTACTTTTAATAGGAGAAAACCCAATTTTTAAGAAGAGAATGGGATATATAGTATTGCACTGAGTGCCTTTGAATTTGTTCAATTTTTCTCCAACATTCTTTAAATATGCTATAACCCAAACTTCATATCCATATATATCCATATAGAATTATCAAAATAACAAAGATATTAAGGAAGAATTTATTTTTCTCATTAATCTTTTTTTAGACTATAATATTAATTGAGCTTATAATAACAAAGATATTAAAGAAGAATTTAAAATAGGCTTTATCTTTCATTAAAATAGGCTTTATCTTTCATTAATCCATTTTTCAACATTAAAATAGGCTTTATCTTTCATTAATCCATTTTTCTGAACATGTGTTTTCTCTTAAGAGGTTACAAGTTCAAATCCAAAGGAGGGTAGGGTATGTATACTTCCGTCAAGTCAAATCGCTGGGTGAAGGGGGATCCCTTGTCCCACAAACAAGGAGGTCTCATACACCAATTTGGTATGGCTTGGCCATGACCTTAAAAATCAATTATTATTATTATTACTAATTAAGTTTATAATGCAAGTCAACTCCTATATACATATATGAATTAGCTTCTTTTAAGTTGTGAAAGTTTATAATGCAGGTCAACTTTTAGATATGTAAATGAATTAACTTCATTATAAATAAAATAAAGATATAAATTGTAATTATAAATAAAATAAAGGAAAGTCACTTACAAAATATTTTTAATAAAGATAAAGGACTTACATTAATAATTTTGAATTGACATTTATATAAAATAAGTGTAATAATAACGATATTAAAAAATATATATTTTTCTCTCAAAATTAAAAATTATGTATTTATAATTGTTGTCAACATTAAAATATGTTTATCTTTCATTAATCTTTTTTTTACATTATAATACTAATTGAGTTTATAATGAGGTCAACTCCTATATACGTATATGAAATAACTTCTTTTAAATTGTGAGAGCTTATAATGCAGGTCAACTCCTAGATACTAAATGAATTAACTTCTTTTAGGTTGTGATTATAAATAACTTATTTATTTAAGATTTCATGCCTACCTACACTTTGCACCAAAACATTTGGCCACCTATTCTCGTTATAGGTGGCCGATTTTGGTTTATATATGAACATATGTACTGTCATGATGATCTTATAAGGTAATAAAAAGAATTATTTAAAAAAAATATAATACAAAATTATCATTTAAATATAAAATTTTCACAAAATAAAAATTTATTTAAAAAAATTATAATACAAAATTCTCATAAAATAAAAAATTATTTAATAAAATTATCATTTAAATACAAAATTCTCACAAAATATTTATAGAGTATTTAGTTCTCCTTACCAAAAAAGTTCCCTTTTTAGTTTTTAGCAGATTTAGCAAAGGACAAAATTCTTACATAATATTTATTATTTATAAAGTAAGTATATTCCCCAAAAAAGAGATTGTGAATCCTTTCTGTAGTTTAGCGAATAGTGCTATACATGCATACCATTATAATAATTGTAGATGTGCTTATGCACAGCGCACTATGCAGTATTAAATCCTTAATCATGCAATAAATTATGTATCTTGCTTTACTAATTATTTTCCCAAGGCATAGTTTGTCTTGCTGTCCTGATTAGTTCAAATGACCTCCTACACCAAGTTTCCCGGCACATGGCCAGGCTTTGGATGTACCACCGACTACATATAAAGTAGAGGTCCAGATTTCAACGGTCTATTCTAAAAGACAAGCCTGTCTGGAAGGAACCCGGAACAGTTGTAATAGTGGTGGGAGAATTAAATATTAACCCAATGAGAATTTTATGGGATTATATGTCCTAGCATCTCTGGCAATCTCTGGCAATTCCATTACATTCAGACAGAGTTTGGGGGAGATTCCAAAAGCAAGTGTTTGGAGTTCTTCCTCCCTCTCTCTGAGAATCCAATCGATGGCATTATGTTGAGAAAATAAGAAAATTTATTGGAGAAATGGATTGTTGCAACAACCAGAAGATGGATAATTTTGCTTCTGCTAAGAGGACGAATAATGGTAGTTGTAAGAATTCAAAGGCATTGGCATCCGATGCTTTGCTACTGCCTGTGGGACTAACCAACAAGGTGTTCTTTGTCTTGTTTTTCGCTACCTCCTATTTTCTGATGAGGAGATGGAGGGCGAAGATCAGGACTTCAACACCCCTTCATGTGCTCAGCTTTGGGGAGCTAGTGGCCATTGTGGTTCAGCTTGCTTCATTCATCTATTTGCTGGGATTCTTTGGCATCGATTATATTCAGAATTTCATCAGTGGGAATAATGATGATGATGTGAGGGAAGAGGAGAAGCCGATGAATCCTGCTCCCAAGAAAGAAGTTGCTGTTAACAGCCCTCCTCAAGTCCAGCTCAAGGGGATTTCGTTGGGCGATAACGAGGATGATGATATTGCAACTGCTGTTTGCAATGGGACTGTGGCTTCTTATTCTCTMGAGGCGACTCTTGGGGACTGTACGAGATCTGCCCGKGTGAGAAGGAAGGCCTTGGAGATGATGACTGGCAGATCTTTGGATGGGTTGCCCTTGGAGGGATTTGATTACGGATCCATTCTTGGCCAATGCTGTGAAMTGCCTGTTGGKTATRTGCAGATTCCTGTGGGAGTTGCAGGGCCTCTTGTTCTTGATGGGCTTGAATACATGGTGCCAATGTCCACCACGGAAGGCTGCTTGGTTGCAAGCACCAATAGAGGTTGCAAGGCCATTCGTATGTCTGGAGGTGCTACCAGTGTCCTTCTCAGAGATGGAATGACCAGGGCCCCTGTGGTTAGATTTGCCACTGCCAAGAGAGCTGCAGATCTCAAATATTACGTTGAAGATCCCAATAACTCCGAAAAATTATCTGCGATCTTCAACAGGTATGACCATAAGTTTCCGCTCTTTCCTTTTCCTTTTCAAACTTTTTCATGCCGAGTATTTGATACCTCCAACATCCTCTATGATATGCTGCTTGGTTGTGGTTCAATTCAACGTCAATGAAATTCAGGAAGAATTTTCCATCTAAACAAAAATGATTAACAATTTAACACACCCCATCTAAATGAGGGATTTGATATACAGTGAGAGGTTCCGAAACTTGCGGTGTATATGTTTTAGATGGATGTGCGCTAATGGCCATATTCAAAGTGGAACCACCATCTCACCAGAGCTGCAGAGCAGATTCCAAAGCTTGACCTTGGAAGCCCAAGCATGACTTGAAAAATAATAAACTGTAAAAAAATAAGAGCGTCTTAAAACATCATTTTACATCCGATTTGTTTTCTCAAAAAACTCCAGACTAAAACCCTGTTTATATATATTAAAAAATGATATTATATATGTTTTTTCTTTTATTGAAAAGAAAATTCAATCCTTTTTACGAATTATATATGTGAAACAGTCAATTACCATTAAATTTGTTTGTAATTGAGATTTGGTGAATTCGTTTATTTTTAAAGTCACCAGATAATGTGAGTAATAACTATTTTGTGGGTGTTGACTTTTTCTTGTCGATCTTAACTGCATAACAGCACCAGCAGATTTGCCAGGTTACAAGGCATACAGTGTGGAATTGCAGGGAGGAATCTGTACATGAGGTTTTCTTGCTTCACTGGGGATGCCATGGGGATGAATATGGTGTCCAAGGCTGTGCAGAATGTTTTAGATTTCCTCCAGAATAAGTTTCTTGACATGGATGTTATCAGTGTTTCTAGTGAGTTTGTCTATGCTATTCTGATTGGTATTTGGCTTTTGGATTATCCCTGCTTCAGTTGTTGTAGACTCTGGGTTCCCTGTGCGTTTATTACTTTCTGGTTTTTGCTGTGTTGGGCTTTTTGTTTAATGCCAAGTTTTTGTCGTGCGATCAGGCAATTTCTGTGCAGACAAGAAACCCGCAGCTGTCAACTGGATTGAAGGGCGTGGGAAATCAGTAGTATGTGAGGCTGTCATCACCGAGGAAGTTGTGAGAAAGGTCTTGAAGACAACTGTTCCAGCTTTGTTGGAGCTGAACATGCTCAAGAACTTAACTGGATCTGCACTAGCTGGTGCCATTGGAGGGTTCAATGCCCATGCATCCAATATTGTCTCTGCTATTTTTATTGCAACCGGCCAAGATCCTGCCCAAAATGTTGAGAGTTCTCATTGCATTACAATGATGGAGGCTTCCAATGGTGGCAAGGATCTGCATGTATCAGTCACAATGCCTTGTATTGAGGTAAGAAAATCTCCACTGATTACTTTTTTTAAGACGACCTATGGATAGTGTGGGTAAAGAAAAACAATTGAGGTCTATTTAGGTGGTTGACGAAATTGAAGATGATAGAAAGAACTTTTAGTTAAATTTATAAAGAGAATCTTGAAGTTGGTAGCTGGATTATGTTGAAGACTGGGTGTAAACCTTGGTGGACTATATTCTTAGTAATATTAGGCATTTAAATGAGAGTCGGTGTATTTATGATTTATGGGCTGTTCATCTCGGAAGGATTTTGATTTGGATGGCTAGATCATCTTTTGAGTAGTAAAGAAGGATCAGAGAGAAAATGATTGACAATGATCACTTCCCCTCAACCTCCTTCCGTATTGTTCTGAATGTAGGCATATTTGTTTCCATTGCTTGCAGGTAGGAACAGTCGGAGGAGGAACACAGTTGGCTTCACAAGCAGCTTGCTTGAATTTGCTTGGAGTGAAAGGACCAAATACACAATCCCCCGGCGCGAATGCTCAGAGGTTGGCCAGAATTGTGGCAGGAGCAGTTTTGGCCGGAGAACTGTCTCTCATGTCTGCTTTGGCAGCAGGCCAGCTGGTGAAGAGCCATATGAAGTACAACAGATCAAGCAAGGATATCAAAGCAATCTCCTGACACCTCATGGTCCATAGAACAGAAGGAATTCAGCATATTTGTTCGTCATATGATTTGTTTACACAGCAATAAACTTCTTTGATCGGAATGTTGTCCAGGGACAGGGAAAGGGTAATCACTCAACTATACTTAAGGGAGAGGGAGCTGGACATGGTGTTTTCTGCTCATAGTGCAAGGAGCGTCCCCATACATGTAGACTCTATTGCTCTAGAATTTGCAGTTCTCTAATGGGGGAGTGAGGCATAGAGCAGGTCAAACTGTTTTAGAAAGGTGGGAGTGAGGTCATAGATGGCCTTATAGTTGTTCTTTTACCGTCTCGAATGACTCTAGCACTCTCTATCTCATAGTATGAGCAATTGCCTAAGAATGTTGATTGTTTTTGGGAAATTGAGCCAACAAATAAATGCTAGGGTCGCATTATCTTTGGGATATTAAGTAGTTTCATGATAGCTTTGGGCTCCCACATGATGAGAAAGATTATCCTCTAAATCTGGATATGTACGATCACTATTTTAATTTAATGTCAGGAATCAATGTTATTATGCTTTCATGATTATATTCTTATGCTTTTATCCGAGTGACGTTCAAGGGTTGTAACTTTTTTATTCTATGAATGCTCTATTGGGTAGTTTTCATAGCTTCTGATTATATTATTATGCTTTTATCCGAGTGACGTTCAAGGGTTTTAACTTTTTTATTCTATGAATGCTCCATTGGGTAGTTTTCATAGCTTCTTAAGCCGAATTTTATTAACTTGTAGGGGCTGCTGCCATATAGATACCGAATGATACGGGGACCTTTTTCTACTCCTGAGAATCAATTTCAAAATTACTTTCTACATACCTTCCAGGTCCTTCCAAGACTCCATCCAGTCTAGTTGATTAAATGCATGGGGATGAGGTCTGGTAGAAACAAAAGCTTCCTTATCCTTGTCATGCTGGGATATAGGTTCAATAGTGATCATATTGCATTTTTAGGAGAACCTTTCTTTCATCATGGGACAATATCTGAAATTGTGTTCCACTACCAAAAACCACACACACTGGCTAACCAAGCATGTTGTAAATTCAGTAGCTGGATGTGTGCATACACATTCTGCATAGAAAACGTTTTATAGCTTGTTTCCAACATCAAGAGTTACTGTTTGACTTGCTTGTTGCCCTTGCACTCTATAAATTGTGCTTTCATCTTCACAAACAACCTGCATTATCATGCAGTAACTCTAGGTGCAACTAGAAGTGTATTGGTTTGATATCTTCAGTGGACTATTGCATTGTTTGTTTCTTCTCCCGCTTTCTTTCTCTCATCCTGACATTTCTGGGATTATCAAAGCAGCTGAACCAAATGTTCAAAGACTTTATGCAGTCTCCAATAATTTTATGGCATTATTTACTACACTGGAGGGTCGATGCTCTTTACTCCCTTCTTCATCTTTAACAGCCTCAAAGGTCGGTAGCCTTTTCTTCTTATGTGGTTTAGAGGGCTGTCCCTGTTGCATTTATTACAATGCCTTCTGCTCCTCCTTGAGTTCTGTGTTTGTTCTTTCAACCTCCTGGGATGTCCATTCTATCTATCCTTCAAGCTCATTACCTGCGTCCACAACTTCCTATTCTATCTCTCATTCAAATTCATTACCTCCGTCCACAACTTCTTTTTACGTCTTTGGCCTCTGGGCTTTTTGATGGTTGCCCTTATGCTTGGGGTAATTCTAGATAGAAACCAATTTTTGTTTTTCCTTCCCAAGACTTGTTAATTCATCAATGAATTAAGGTCTTTGACTTGCGTATTATACCTATGGATGGACTTGCCAAGGTTCTATTTGCAGGGCTTCAGGGCTTCTACCATTGAATGCAGGGTTGGAAATCATGGTAGGTATGCTCCTGTTTGAAAGTTCCGATCACAAGGTCCCATCTCTGGAAATCGTTCTTCTTATCTTGGAGTACATACCATTTTAGTGCATAGTCTTTAAGTGAGCTTTTGAATTCAACTTATTTTCTATCCATGTAGATTCATGTAAACCTCCCATCTATAAAGTTTATAAAGTGCAAAAAAGTGCAAAAAGGGATCATATTTTTTGAGTTGTAATTTTTTTAATCATTTAAGATGGATTTAGATTGGTTGTAGTCCCACTCAACTAGAATTTTAGAATTTTGAAATTTAGAACTCAAAACTTATAAAAAAAAACAATTTTAATTATTTTATACATATATATTTGCATTGTAACAATATTTCTATGTAAATATTGTATAAAGTATTTTTATTTATGCCTAAATGTGGCATTTGTCTTTTTATTTCTATAGCAATTTTTATAACAGCTTTTATATTAGGTGTACATATCAAATCTCTTTCCATATATATGGAGATATCTTGTTTTCATTTATAATCTATATTTGAGTAACATATAGTACTAATATTATTTTTTGTTATAAGTATTTATATTAATATTGCAACAAATGTCAAAATAGCATGAAAGTATAAAGAGAAAAAACTACATACCTTGAGAAATATATATAAGAATGAAAGATAAACCTCTTTGAGGGGGCAACCTTCTTTTACAATAGAACAAATGTACAAGAGTGAGATGAAATGATTCTAAAACTAGGTCTCCTTGGTGTGTGTGTGTGTGTGTGTAAAACAAAAGGTACAATTACAATTGAAGGGTTTAGCAGACAACACTAATATAACAATAGAAATATAAATCATTATCTAGGGCTTTACATGGGGCTTTGTCTGAGGCTTAACATGCCCCTCTCCTTCAAACAAGTGTTGTCCTGAACATTTGATTAATTGCGGGTGTTTCAGCATGAATAACTCATCTTCCCATGTCGCCTCTTCCACTGGTAGGTTATTCCACTTGATGAGGTACTTAGTAATTGCTCAATTTCATAGTTGTTTAATCATTGTTTCAAATATTGTTTCTAGTTCTAGTATGATTTTCCCTTCTTCACTAATCATTGGTAAAATAGTTTGAACTCGGATCTTGTCATCGATTACCTTTTTTAAGCAAGAAACATGGAAAACTAGATGTAAATGTGAAGATGGAGGCAACTCCAATTTATAAGTCATACTTCCAATCCTTTGCAATACCTTATAGGGACCATAATACTTGGGTGCTAATTTATTGTCCTCATTTTGTTGCTTGAGGGACATATGTTGGTATGGTTGTAGCTTAAAAAATACTCAATCCCCCACTTCAAATTCTCTTTCACTGTGATGTTGATCTGCTTGTTGTTTCATCCTATTGTGTGATATAACCGAGTTGTCCTTCAATAGTTTCAGAACCTCTTGTTGGTCCCCTATGTGGTCCTCAACTACTTGAACTTTTGCATTCTCTTTCAAAAGTGATGTGATGTATGGAGGATGATATCCATAAAGTGTCATAAATGGGGACATTTTTTATGAAGTATGGAAGGATGTGTTGTACCACCATTCTGCCAAGGGCAACCACTTGATCCATTATGTTTATTTATCAGATGCAAAAACAACGAAGATGTCCTTCTAGACATTTATTCACAATCTCAATTTTCCCATCAGATTTAGGATGGTAAGATGAGCTCTGGGCCAATTGAGTACCCAAACAAAAAAATAATTAAGTGTAAAAATTTCTAGTGAAAATTAGATCTCTGTCACTTACAATCATCTTGGAGATTCCATGTAGCTTTTGAATTGTTTCCATGAATGTTGTGGCTATTGTAATTGTTTTAAAATGATGAGAAAGAGAGCAAAAATTAGCATACTTTGTCAATCGATCCACTACTACCATGATGGCAATATTCTTTCCTTCAGATTTGGGTGAACCTATAATTAAATCCAGTCTTGATTGTCTCTCCCTTATTATGTTGCAGGCCACACATTCAGCCACAAGCTTTTGAACATCAATTTTAAAACATTCCCAGAGAAAATATTTCTTGATCATGTGGTAAGTTTTCAAGAACCCTGAATTTTCTCCTATAGGAGAAGTGTGCAATTCCAAAATGACCTTTTGTTTTAGTTGAGAATTCATGCACATATATAAATAATCTTGATACCACAACAAATCATTCTTCCACACAAATTTATCTAATGCACTTGGGTCCTTTTGTAGTTGATGAATGATCTTGCATACCTTTTGATCTTGCTTCCATTATGTCCTTGTTTTTTCCACCCAATCAAATTGTGGAATGGAAATAGCACATAGTAAACCCTTTGTTTCTTCTTCTTTCCTTGAAAGTGCATTTGCTACCATATTATGTTTTCATTTTTTGTAAATAATTTCAAAGTCACAACCAAACATTTTTGTAACCCATTTTTGTTGTTGTTCTTAAGATAATCCTTGTTTCAAGAAGTAATTCAAACTATCATGATATGTTTTTACTTTGAAGTCTCTTCCTATTAGGTAAGCGCATCATTTCTTAAATGCCTATAGTATGGCCAACATTTCTTTTTCACAAATGGGTTTGAATAAGTTATTTCCTTTGAGTTGGCTACTTTCAAAGGCAAGGGCCTTCCTTCTTGCAATAAAATTGCACCAATGTCATGGCCTGTGGCATCACACTCCACAATAAAGGTTTTTGTGAAGTCAAGAGTGGTCAGAACAAGAGTCGTACACATAGCCTCAAATTTTTCAAAAGATTTGGTTGCTTCTTGAGTCCAAGAAAATGCCTCATTCTTTAATAATGTTGTTAGAGGTATTGTTGTTTGACCATAATTCTTGACAAACTTGCAATAATAGCATGTCAATCCTAAAAATCCTCTAAGATTCTTCAAGGTTTTAGGAATTGGTCATTCCATCATAGCTCTAATTTTGTTAGGGTCCACTTTGACACTTTCATGAGATACAATATGACCCAAATATTCCATTTCTTGAATCCCAAAGACACACTTGGAAGACTTTGCCTATAGTTGTTGCTATTTCAATAGTTTTAAGACCTTGTCAACATGTTGTACATGCTCTTCTCAAGATTTGATATAGATTAGTATATCATCAAAAAATACCATCACAAATTTTCCAAGGAAGGGTTTGAAGATATAATTCATCAAGCTTTGAAATGTTGAAGGTGCATTGGCAAGGTCAAATAACATAACCAAAAACTCATAATGACCCTCATGTGTTATAAAGCTTGTTTTGGGAATGTCTTTTTTCTTCATTTTGATTTGATGATATCCCGAACAAAGATCCAAAATAGTAAATAAATTACTCACTACAATCCATCTAATAATTCATCAATGATAGAAATATGAAACTTATATTTGATGGTCATCTTGTTGAATTGTCTATAATTTGGACACATGCCATGAACCATCATTTTTAATAACCATCACCATTGGTGAAGAGAAAGCACTTTTTCTAGGTTGAATGACGTCGGCCTCTAACATTTCTTGAATCACATGATCAATCTCACTCTTTTGTGCATATGGGTACCTGTAAGGCTTAATGTTAGGTGGTACACTTCCTGGTTGCAAATGAATAGCATGGTCACAATATTGAGTAGGTGGAAGACCCCTATGCATCTCTCCATATACCTCAGAATGCTTGTTGATAACAGTTTGGAGATCCACTAGAGAATAGCATATAAATGTTTGAACATCTAGTGAGCACAATTGTGCAATTACACCATGGTGTCCCTTTTATTGTAATTGTGTCATGTTGTTAGAACTTATCACTTTAGAGCGTTTTTGTTAGGGACCTAACCCCTCACGTAGGTAGAATAATATATTTCCATGTAATAAGGTCAATATTAATAAGGCCTAGCAATAAGGAAGGATAAGTCAAATGTAAGAAGACCTAATAGAAGCTTCCACTTTTGGAAGGATCTTCCTTTAGATTGTTCTTTTGATAGACATATTTAGTATAAATAGGAGTGGAGGGTATGAAAAGTTTTTTCTTGGATATTATTGTAATAGAGCTCTGCTCTGCTAGAGGTTGCCCCTTCGAAGAGGCAAGTGATCATCACTCTCAGTAATCAAAGTGCTCTTTCTGGTGTTATTTTGGTATTATTTTGGTATTATTGTGGTGTTGTTCTGGTTATATCGTTGTTTATTTGCCATTTCTAGCTAATTGTTTATGTTCTGCATACTATTTTATATCTGGAATATTACAAGTGGTATCAGAGCACCTTCCTTGACAAAAAATTCTGGGTTAATTTTTTTTTAGGTTAGAGACGTATTCTGACGTTTTTAAGCTACAAATATTTGTCATTACGCACATAAACCCGTGGTCGGGGATTCTTACACACAGGAAACACAAGTGGTACTTAAGAACACATCTATTGGCCACCCTTGTAACCCCTGTTGGTACCCCTTCGAGTGGTAGCGCATCAGACAACACCTGTATATGGATCAACCTAGATCTCCTGAAGCCCTCCATAGATAAACCGATCGATCGCTTGACTGTTATAGTGCCACCGAGAACAACACTCCGGAAGATCCTTTCTAGTACCTGGGTAGTTGGGTAGTACGGCTATGGGAATGGTCTATCCTCCTTAGCTGGTGCCCTGAGATATTGGGCCGAGTACTACTGTTGGACCCCACATGTATATCAGTGACCTGAATTTATGCAGCAACGCAACAGAATACACAAATAACCACGAATACAAAGATGTAGTGGAAATAACACTTCATTTCATTAATATCAAAGAACCGAAACTTGTTTACAGACAGAATGGAAATAAACTAACTAGGGCATTGGTAGCTTATCTTTAAGAAGAGATGTGGCGGCTACAGGCCTCTGAACTCTATGTTACAATGAAGCTCGAAGGCCTATATATTATTGAGAAACAATGCAAACCTTAAACATCCAAACACCTAACCCTAGGAGATGAAATGCCAAAATATGGGCCCCGTCGGGGTAAATTGGTACACCAATTTCCCGAGGTCGTAACTTTGGCATACTATCTCCGTTTGACGCACATGATACATCATTAGAAAGATCTATCCGAGGAATACACTGCTCACAACGAATATTGAGTCCAGAACGAACTCATATTTGTCAGAGTTTTGATGCCCAAAAAACGTCGTTTACGGCCTCAAAACGGCTTCAGAAGTTCAAGGCCTAAAAAACTGCCAAAAATAGTAAATTGTGCTACAATTAAGGAAACCAAAAAACTGAAAGAAACAATGGTGGGGGTCCAAGTGGAATAGGTGGGTGGCCACCAATATCCACCTGGATCAATCAGAAAGCTATAGCATAGGGCAAACCCTTGTATGTAGAACCCTTGAATACCATAACCCTTGGGACAGAAACAAAAAAACATAACATACAAGATCTATTGCCGGGCAACTGTGCCTCCTGCATTTGGGTTGCGAAATTTCTACACATTTCTTCCTGTTAAACATTTGAGAATTTCATCACTGCAGTATTCTTTAGATCGAAGTCTGGATCCTGTTGGCACCATTATTTGATACCTATCCTGTTGGATTTCTCTCTTCACCCTTATCGTAATCATCCTTATCATTTTTCAGCAAAAAAAATTTCTCGTGGACCCGACCCCCTTCCAACACCCTTATTTGGGCTTTACCCCATTGGATTCAACTCGTCACCCTGATTGTTGTGATACATTTCACCCATAACCCATTTTCTGTGTAGTCCCACCCGAAGCTGCATATCCCTGCAAATCTTCCCTCATCTGACCCACCTTTGCAAACTGAAGGTGAAACTTCCTCTCATTCCCAGAATTTTCAGCCCCATCACTTTCAGCATGACCTATGCCTTCCGTGTGTGGATGTGACCAAATTTGATGCCTCAGATCCCACTGGCTAGGTAACTTAAATGGAATATTATTTCTCTTTGTATGACATTACAGATGAGTTGGCCAAACTCTAGTATGGTGTTCTCCATCTAGATCAAGATCATTGGCAATGGAGAAAAAATGTCCGCCAAGGGTATGTGGCTTGGACACACTTTGTGGCAAAGTTTTATGAATGCTTTGACACTGACACCAACCATTTAGGTCGTTTGACAAAGTTGAAACAATTTGGCACAGTGGAAGACTTTATAACCGCTTTTGAGCAATTGGATTTTTGTACAGATATGCTTTTTTCTGAGAATGTTTTATCAGTGGCCTCAAGGATGAGATTCGTGCCCATGTCCTCATGGATCGGCCTCAGATTTGGGTGGATTCTACTAAAAGAGCTAAGGAAGCACAACAGGTTGTCTCTTCTCAAAACCGAAAACCCTCCTTTATTCCTCGCACTAAACCAGTCACTCCCACTCCTTCTACTCCACTAAAGATCCATAAATTGACCAGGGCCAAAATGGATGAACACCAACTCAAAGGCCTTTGTTATAATTGTGATGACAAATATTTTCCTGGGCACATGTGTAAGGAACAAAATCTTTTTATGTCCATCTCGGAGGATGTTTTGGAAAACGATGTTGAGGATCCCCTTATCTCTGTGTCACCTGAACCCACTAACATGACCCCTCCCTCAGACCCTCCCGAAGTAGAACTGGTCATTTCCCTAAATGCTCTCATTGGCTTCTCTAGTCCCCAAACCCTCAAGCCAATTGGTTACATTAAGCATAGGAAGGTCATCATTCTCTTTGATAGTGGAAGCACCCATAATTTTATTCATCACCGCATTGCCCAAGAAACTAATTGCTATATATGTGTCGTCAATAATTTTCAAATCATGATTGCTAATGGTGGGTCCATGAAATGTGGAGGGCGTTGTGAAAATGTGCATCTCCAAATTGGTGAGTACCACATGAAATCCCATATGTTTGCTATCGACATGGGAGGTTGTGACATTATATTGGGTGCATAATGGCTAAGGACTTTGGGTCCCATTCTCATGGATTTTAAGGAATTAACCATGCAATTCGACGAGGAGGGCCAACAATATAAGTTCAAAGGTATCACCGTTGGTTCTCCAGAGATCATGAATTCCCATCGCATGGAAAATCTGTTAAAAAAAGGTCATTCTGACATTATTTCTCAACTCCATGCCACACAAGCCATTGATACACCCTCGGCGCCTCCATAGTGGTCCTCATGAGTTCAAAAGGCCATCTTGGGAATGTCAGCCTCTTTCATATGTATCTGGTGGTAACCAGAATGAAGATCAAGTTTAGTGAAGTAATGAGCACCACTTAATTCATCCAATAGATCATCAATGACAGGAATGAGAAACTTGTCTTTGATGGTGAGTTTGTTGAAAGCACGAAAGTCGAGACACATACGCCACATGCCTTATTTTTTGAGGACCATGACCACATGAGAACTGTTGGAAGATTGGTTGTTGTAATTGATGTCAACCCTAGTCATGGGTTTTGGACCGCAAGATTGATAAAGGTATTTGGACATGAAGGACAATGCACATGCATATTCAACACCCATGAATGGATAGTATACATCATGTTGTTTCTGGTGGTATGTGGCACATCACGTGGATCCTCATGGTTGAGGAGAAATGAATTTTTGAAGATGACAAAGTGAATTGAAGAAGGAAGTACATGTAGGCCCTGAAGATAATTAAAGAAAATAATTACAAAATAAGAAAGTGTCAGGTCGGCCCTAATGTTAAAAGGAAGTGACATAAATGGTATAAATAAACATCATTATACATTCATTTGATAGAAGTCTAATTTCAGAGGAAACAAGAAGTAAAGAAGGTTGGATTTCAAGGGAGGATGAAGTCTTTTGGTGATGTGTTCTAAGGTATGTTATTTTCAGGTCATCTTACCATTTTTGCTATAAAAAAATTTCTAGAACGATTCAGATGGTGAAATCGTTATGGTATTGAGAAGACATATCAAGATACATCTGGTAAAAATTTCAGCTCTTGATTCGCTATAATTATGGAGATACACTCTGTGGAAGGCAGGGTTTGTGACCAGTCCTGAAACTAGTCAATAAACAGGTGTTCCGGGTAAAACATTCATAAATTTTTCATCGAGAATCAAAATGAAGTGCGACAAATTTAATTGGAAAGAGTACGGACTGTAGTTTCTTGTGTGCAATTTTCAGGATTGCATGTTAATTATTGAGCACAGGGTATTCTGTGCAAGTTCACTCTCCTGAATAGACCAGAATTGAATAAACTCTACCATTCTTTCTATAACCTCTTTTTGGGGAGGATTCAAGGAGTGAAAATTGGAGGACTTTCAAAAAATACATTGAGTAATATTATCTATAAGATCAGAGTACTCCAAGAATTGAAGAATTGCAGAAATTGAATAAGTCTCAGGACGCATTATTAGATTCTATGTGATGATTGGTTGATGGTGATGATTTAATGTAAAGTTTTATTATCTCTCATATATTTTTAGGTGGAAGGAAGGGGCAAGGATGGAGAGTTCAACTCTCTCTTGATATTGGAGGATTGTATCTTCCTCTTGGAGGTTTATCCCTCCCTTTACATAAGTTGAAAAAGGTTTTTAAATTGTACTTGATACTGATTCACCCCCCTCTCAGTATCAACAATTGGTATCAGAGCGGGTTCCCTTCAGTACAGTTTAACCACTGGAAGGAAGATCCTATGCAGAAATGGAAGACAACATTTCAAATGGGATTCCACCATTTGATGGAAAGAATTTTGAATACTGGAAAAACAGAATGGAAACTTACTTGAAAGCTCTTGGGGCAGATGTTTGGTTCTCAGTTGCTTCAGGATACAATGCTTTGAAGAAAACAAAGACTGCAGCTCAGAAGGAAGCAAAAAGGAACAACAAATTGACAATAGATACCATCCTGGATGGATTGACAGATTCAGTGAAATCCAAGGTGGGATCATGTGCATCAGCAAAAGAGATTTGGGACAAGCTACAAGACCTTTATGCAAGGGAAGAAGTAGAAGAAGAAGAAGTTGAAGAAGATTACAACATCTTAGATTTCAAAGAAGAAAATAGAGGTTAGTTATTTTGTTTTAATTGTGAAGGAGTAGGACATGTTGAATTTGAATGTTCTCATCCAAAGATTGAAAGATATGACAATGAAGAAGAAGAAAATCATGAAGTAGAAATGATTCAACAAGATGATGAGAATCTTAAAAAATTGAAGCATGTTGAGATTGAAAATAGCAAGCTCAAAGACACGCATAGAAAACTAAGAAGTGAATTGGGTAGTTATGAAAAGACAGTTGTAAGCTTAAAGAAAAAATTAGAAGACTTTCAGAAACTAAGAGAAGAAATCATTTCCTTGAAAACTCTACTTGAAGAAGCAAGAAGAATAGCAGAAGTAAAGAAGGTCCAAATGATAAAGAAAGAAGAAGATTGTGAGAAACTTGAAAAAGAAGTTGTCTCATTGAGGAAGAGCTTAAGAAACTCTCAAGTGCCAAAAGAATTAACACATCTTGGATGCATGGGTGAAACTTCATACAAAGAAGATGCAAATACCAACAAGAAGGTTGAAGAAAGATCTACACAGACAGTTGATGAGAAGTGGACCAGGATACCATAAAGAATGAATGATTGCAAAAGAGATGAATATCCAAGAAGACCTCCTACCTTCAGGAATCAAAGAAGCTTCAATCAGTATGAAGGAAACTACAGAAGAGTAGATCATGAACCCAGATGGACTACATCACAAAGAAGGTCACTTACTCCTAGGTATCAAAATTTCTTTCTTGGTCATTGTTATACTTGCAAAAATTTTGGACATAAGGCAATTAATTGCAGAATCAATGAAAGGAACAAATACGGAAGAAACATGAATGGTGTAAACAGAAGATATGGAAATAATCGTGGATTTGTCAACAAAAATTATAATTCATTTTACCCGTTGATGGACAAAAATATTATATGCTACAAATGCAATTATCTTGGTCACAAAGCACGAGATTGCAGATATATGAATGAAGATGTCCCTATGCCAACCACAGTATGGAGAAGGAAAGAGATTCCAAACGATGAAGATTGTCGAATAGCATTGACCGCTGAAGAATGTAAAGAAGAAGATGAATGGTACATAGACAGTGGATGTTCTTCACACATGACTGGGGATCAAGACAAATTCATCAGCTTGAAGAGAAAGGGTGGAAACATTGCATTTGGAGACGACTCATCTGCAAAAATACTTGGAGAAGGTGTAGTAGAGATTGGAAAAAAAATTGTAAAAGCAAAGAATGTTCTATTGGTTGAAGACTTGAATCATAATCTACTCAGTGTTAGTAAAATTTGTGATCAATGATACACTCTTACGTTTGATTCCCGAAAATGTAAAATCGGAGAAAATAACTCAGGAAGATTGGTTGCAACTGCAACAAGAAGACCGAACAACATATACATCCTATACATGAAGAAGAGAGAGAAGACAAAAGCCAGACAAAAGGATTTCAGGGAAGAAAATGTCCCAAAGACCAAAAATAAGGATGAAGTATTATTGAGTGCCACATGTTCAGGGGAGCAACCCCAAAGAAGAGAGCTACATTTTTCCATTAAACTCAGGGGAAGCAGCCCTAACCTTTGCCATTGATGTCAAAGGGGGAGAGAAATTGGGATCATGATGATAGGGGGAGCATGAGTGTTGCCATAAATGACAAAGGGGGAGATTGTTGGAATATTGGTTGTTGTCATTGATGTCAACCCTAGTCATGGGTTTTGGACAGCCAGATTGATAAAGGTATTTGGACATGAAGGAAAATGCACATGCATATACAACACCCATGAATGGATAGTATACATCATGTTGTTTCCGGTGGTATGTGGCACGTCACGTGGATCCTCATGGTTGAGGAGAAATAAATTTTTGAAGATGACAAAGTGAATTGAAGAAGGAAGCACATATAGGCCCTGAAGATAATTAAAGAAAAGAATTACAAAATAAGAAAGTGTCAAGTCAGCCCTAATGTTAAAAGGAAGTAACATAAATGGTATAAATAAACATCATTATACATTCATTTTATAGAAGTCTAATTTCAGAGGAAATAAGAAGTAAAGAAGGCCGGATTTCAAGGGAGGATGAAGCCTTTTGGTGATGTGTTCTAAGGTATGTTATTTTCAGGTCATCTTACCATTTTTGTTATAATTTTTTTCTAGAATGATTCAGATGGTGAAATTGCTATGGTATTGAGAAGACATATCAAGGTACCTCTGGTAAAAATTTTAGCTCTTGATTCGCTATAATTATGGAGATACACTATGTGGAAGATAAGGTTTGTGACCAGTCCTGAAGCTAGTCAATAAACTGGTGTTTCGGATAAAATAGTCATAACTTCTTTATCGAGAATCCAAATGAAGTGGGACAAATTTCATTGTAAAGAGTACAGACTGCAGTTTCTTGAGTGCGAGTTTCAGAATTGAATGTTAATTATTGAGCGCAGGGCATTCTGTGCAAGTTCACTCTCCTGAATAGACCAGAATTGAATAAAATCTACCATTCTTTCTATAACCTCTTTTTGGGGAGGATTCAAGGAGTGAAAATTGGAGGAGTTTCAGAGAATACATTGAGTAATATTATCTACAGGATCATAGTACTCCAAGAATTGAAGAATTGCATAAATTGAAGAAGTCTCAGGAAGCATTATCAGGTTCTATGTGATGATTG
>JASDQU010103917.1:360865-372645 GCA_032191745.1 Picea mariana
TTTATCCCTCCTTTTACATTTGGAAGCTGTAGCTACCTTTGGAAGTCATCACTTCCCTTGAACAAAAACTATTGATTATTTCTCATATATTGTGCATGGTGTATTGTGGTGTATTGGTGTAACTCTTATACTATTGTTCACTGTTCATTGGATATAATTGAATGGTTTAAGTATAAGTTGAAAAAGGTTTTTAAATTGTACTTGATACTGATTCACCCCCCTCTCAGTATCAACAAGAAGAATAGGGGCTGATACTATGGTGGATGACACCCGCGTCAAGAAATTCTTGAACAATTTCTCAATTTAATTCTTCTGAGCAAAGGGATGATGATACGAGAGGACATTGGGAGGAAGATGTTGATATTATGGTAGCTGTGAGAGGTATTTACCTCCACGTGTAAACCTGACGAGGATAGAATACTTCGGGAAGCAAGAAGAAACCCTAATGAGTTGGCTAATAACCCTAGAAGACTTGTCGGGTCAATAAGATAATTTATGTTAGGTTATTAGCCTCCAAGAGAAGAAGTCGGCCATAAATAATAATATATACTGAATAGACAGATACCCAGAATGAGAAGTCGGCCCAGGCAGTTAGCCAGAATTAGTATAAATACAGGAGGCCAATTCTCATTTTGACAGGCAGTCTCAGAATTGCAGAGCAACACTTGTGCGCACTGCAGTTGCCTAGTTTCTACGCAGGTTTGGAGGAGAGTTGTCGTTGCAGCAGCTACAACTAGCAGTTATGCTTGGACTATCTCTTGGCTAGGGTTTGGACTATCTGATTAGCTCTTGTTGGTGCGCTATCCTTGGGGAAAGGTGCGCTACCCTTTGTTTGGCTATCTAGCCTAGGGTTTGCTTCCAGAGTGATTCTTTGTCAAGGTTAAGGTGCTCGGAAGGTGGCTTCGGCCTATGGTTGGGTGACAATAGAGATATTGTCAATGGTAAAATGAGCACATCCATTATGTTCTAACATGTTATGGGCCCACACCTCTTTCATTCAGTCTAACCACTGGAAGGAAACATAGTCGTGAGGATATTAAGCTCATTGAATAACTGTCGCTAGGGTTTCTAGCAGGAGTAGTCACCATAGCACTGTCGCTAGGGTTACTAGCTGGTGTAGTTGCAGAAACCCTAATCCTCTTGTTGAGGCACCTTAAGTGAAGGGATTGACCTAATCTCCAGATAGATCATTGTGCCTTAGCCTAGCGCATCTCCTGGTACTCTTAGCAAGCCAAGACGTCAAGTTTGAGTTTTTGGTCAAAATTAGAGTTTGACCAAGTCAAAGCAGTCATGACTTATTCTATGAAGTCAGAGAACAAGTTAGATGGAGCCTCTAACTTCAGAGAATGGAAGAGAAGGATTGACCTCATCCTCCAAGAATAAAGTGTTGGATATCGTGAAAGGAAATATCGTGGAACCAGAGTTTGAAGAAGGAAAAGAGAAGGAATCGCAGAACGTTGCACCTATGGAGAAGTTCAAAGATGGTAACATCAATGCCATGAGTATCATAGTGGATTCTACAAAATACCACTTGATACCCTACATCTCCAATCTTGACTCATCGAAGAAGATGTATGATGCCCTAACAAACCTCTTCTCAGTCAGAAACATTGGACAAGTAATGACTCTGAAGAATGAGCTCTGTGACATGAAGATGAATGATGATGACAACATAACATCATACTTTGTGCGAATCTCTCAGTTAAGAGAGCAACTACAAGCTATTGAAGAGATCATCTCAGAGAAGGGATCGGTAAACATAGTACTCAATGGTCTTCCCAAGACGTGGGATGCATTTGCCACAAGCATGAACACAAGAAAAGAGTATCCAACATTTGAAGAACTTTGGACTTGTTGTGCTCAAGAAGAATCAAGGATCAATGCAAAAGAGAAACCCCAAAAGAAGTACGATGATCAAGCCTTCACAGCAAGATTCAAGAATTTCAGGAACAAAAGGAAGTTTGGTTCAAGGAGGAAGCCAAATCAAGAGAAAGACATTTCAAAAGTACAATGCTTCAACTGTCGAAAGTATGGTCACTACAAGAATCATTGTCCCCAGATAAAGAAAAGGAAGGAGAAACACAAAGCATCAGTTGCCGAAGAAAAAGAACCTACAAAGAAGACTAAGCGGGATGAAAGAGACTTCTTCTTCTAAAGGTAACAATACTCTTCTTATTTCTTGTACACATCTTGTTTGCATTGTCTCTATACATATCTTGTATATCTATATCCTGGAAGATAATGTATTCCAATAAGAACTATACCTATGGAAGAACAACAAGATAAGGATTGATATCATTAGATAATACACATGAAAGGATTAAATACGCCGAATCAATCATGAAGAGACTTAGAAGAAGCAAAGACAGAAAGAAGTCAGAGAAAGACTTATAACGTTTTGTAGAAGACAACAAGACGAAAGAGTGGACTTTGTTAGACAGAGAGAGCCAATTATATATTGCAGTAGACAACAAGGATGCAAACCGAAGCGTGGCCTCTCCCAGATGGAGGGAGTCGATTATACATCATTAAAGAGAAGAGCATGCATGAAGCAAAGATTAGGAGGGAGCTAATCCTATGACCCATTGAAGATGATGTAGTATATATCCATGGTAGCAACCATGAAAGGCAGTACGTGTTCAGTTTGACCTTAGAAGAAAACTTCTTCGAAGAGAAGCCTTAAAATATCCCTGGTTGTCCATCCACATCCGTGATCCTATGATGAAAGAAATAAATGGAATCCTTAGGGCATGGAATCTATAAGAAACTCCATGGACCCAAGAGCTAAAGAAAAACATAAGAAAGAACATGAAGATTCCAAGAAAGAAGAGAATCTTGAACAACCAGTCATTGTATCGAGAATCACAAGATTACTAACCCGATATGAACTCACTAAAAGCAATCAGGCAAAGGAACTAAAAGTTGTGATGAAGAACAGTGTATGAAATAGTTATGAATGAAAGCATTGCAATATCGAAGACTAGAGGTTCTCCCAGATGGAGGGAGAATACTATGGCGATTACTTGTTCCAGTAAACCAAACATACCTATACATGAGTCTTTATATCATCCACAATATCCATGGGTTGGAGTTCTACATCAGATGAATGCAAAGAATGTTCTCTAGAGAAATTGAACAAAGAGCATATGAAGAGCAACCTCAAGACTTTGAGGCATACCAGGAAGAGACCCTTGTATGAAGATGGAAGAAAATAACTTGGTGGAGAACCTCCATTGCACAATAAAAGCATGGTGAAGATTTCCTATAACAAGATATTGTATCAAGATGATTACTCAGAAGATCAAATCTCATGATGATAGAAGAAGTGACACATGGATATGTTCTAGTTTTCCAACAATGATATATTTTATTGATCAGAGCTACATGAAGCCTTCAAAGAAGACCAGTTCTCCAGAATGAAGTACATTTGAAATCAAGCATTACATTATCCATGATGAAGTTCAGAAAGGAGAAAGAGGTTCTCCAATGCATATCTCCATAGATGAGCAGATAAATAGACATCTTGGTAAAGCTTCTGTTCAAGATAAAAGAGTTTGCGTACTCAAGCTGGAGCTTGTGTTGAAAAGGAAGAGATGATTCCCAGGTTGGGAGGGAGCACTAATATGTATTGACTTATGGACAGTCATTTTTCAGTTCGAAAATGGTCCAGAATGAGCAGTTTCCCTTCCAGTTCAGAAAGTGAATTGAGATTTCTGACGGACAACAATTTCTCATTGTGGTTAACATGGGAAATGGTCTAGATTGTTGATGTATCATAGACAAGGACTTCCCATTGTGGTTAACATGGGGAGTGGTCTAGGGCAGTCTCTCTTCTTGAGGGTTACTCAAGAAGACTATCCCACCTCACCGGACAACGATTTCTCATTGTGGTTAACATGAGGAATGGTCCGTTTTGGAGGTTGGTACAGGACAGTCTTTCCTCTTGTGGTTAACAGAGGAAATGGTCCAGACAGTCATTCCTTAGGGTTTATACATTCTCTCCAGGGTGCACTTTGATTAGTGTAGTAGGAATGGCCCAGGGTGGGGAATGGTCTAGGCTTAGCAATCAGGGATAGGCATTCCTTAGGGTTTATACATTCTCTCTAGGGTACACTTTGATTAGTGTAGGAAGAATGGCCCAGGGTGGGGAATAGTCCTGGTTCAGAAGACAGGACAATTATTCTTCCTTGCTTGAGAAGAATAGTCCAGATATCTCATTGTTCTACTCTGAGAGTAGATATTCTTTCAAATCTCACAGATGTGAGTGAAATATTGGCCCAGATGATTCAGTTTATATCATAACATTGTTTTTATGTAGGTTGATATCAGATGATTGTTATGAAGATTATATGACAGTAGATGTATACTACTATGGTGGATGTGTTCCACTATTCGTGACTATATGTTGTTGATCAAGTACTTGTGTGTTACTTGGTGTGGTAGTGTACCACTGGATTGTAGTTATGTACTACTATGGATAGACACAGTTGTGCTCTATTTTGTTTCAATTGCCTTGAAGACTATCAACGGTATTGGAAATGATTATCAGTTAGATGGATAATCAAAGGACAGAGATTTCCCGGATGGAAAATGGTTCAGAGCATTTACTCTTCTAGATTAGAAGAATGGCTCTTGTATCACTCTGTGGAGTGAGCATCATGTCTGATTACTCAAATAGAATATGGTTTCGAGAGATTATGCAGCTGATGACACTGATGATGATGATGGTGCTCATGATCTAGTCATGATCTAGTCTATACAACTATGTTGATGCTACTGGGTGAATGACATGTTTTTGTGCTCAAGACCATTACTTGTAATACCTCCCTAGCTAGGAGGGAGTGTTGATATTATGGTAGTTGTGGGAGGTATTTACCTCCACGTGTAAACCTGACGAGGATAGGATACTCCGGGAAGCAAGAAAAGACCCTAATGAGTTGGATAATAACCCTAGAAGACTTGTCGGCTCAAGAAGATAATTTATATTAGGTTATTATCCTCTAAGAGAAGAAGTCGACCAGAAATAATAATATATACTGAACAGACAGATACACATAATGAGAAGTCGTCCCAGGTAGTTAGCCATAATTAATATAAATACAGGAGGCCAATTCTCATTCTGGCAGGCAGTCTCAGAATTGCTGAGCAACACTTGTGCGCACTGCAGTTGCCCAGTTTCTGCGCAGGTTTGGAGGAGAGTTGTCATTGCAGCTGCTGCAGCTAGCAGTTACGCTTGGACTATCTCTTGGATAGGGTTTGGACTATCTGATCAGCTCTTGTTGGTGCGCTATCCTTGGGGAAAGGTGCACTACCCTTTGTTTGGCTATCTAGCCTAGGGTTTGCTTCTAGAGTGATTCTTTGTCAAGGTTAAGGTTCTCAAAGGGTGGCTTTGGCCTATGATTGGGTGACAATAGAGATATTTTCAACGGTAAAACGAGCACATCCATTATATTCTAACATAAGACTGCCCAAAACTAAAGGAATGGAATGATCATGAACATCGTGGGAAGGGGGAAGGCCATAGGGAGTGGAAAAAATAGTGTGGTGTTAGGAAAGTATGGATTAGAGGTCAGGATGCATAGATGGTGTCTCAACTGCTTGAATGCCATTAAGTTGGGAAATAATGTCGTAATGGCCTTTTTTGAGTATATTTTTCGTTCTATGGGAACTGATTATCTTAGGGGAGCATGTTGTGATGCCTTGGAATTTATACTATTGGTCGTCCTGTTGAAACTGCATGGTCATTTCCTTAAATTCCATGAGGATGGGACTGGGAGTGCGTAACCATTTTGCATCTAACATAATGTCACAACCACCCATGTCGATAGCAAACATATGAGATTTCAGGTTGTACTGGCCAATTTGGAGATGCACATTTTCACAACGCCCCCCACATTTCATGGAACCTCCATTGGAAATCATGATTTGAAAACTGTTGACTGCATGGATATATCAATGGGTTTCTTGAACAATGTGTCGATGAATGAAATTATGAGTGCTACTACTTTCAATTTGGATGATGACCTTCCAGTTTTTAATGTAGCCAATTAGCTTGAGGGTTTGGGGAACATAGAAGCCAGTTAGTGCATTCAAGGAAATGACCGGTTCAACTTTTGGTGGATCAGATGGAGTGATAGGAGATGGATCAAGTAGCTCGATTGCATGAGAAGCCTCAATCTCGTCTTCAACAACATCTTCAGATATGGCCATGAACAACTTTTGTTCATTACACTTGTGCCCTGGAAAATATTTTCATCACAATTATAGAAAATACCTTTGAGTTGGCACTCAACCATTTTTGCTCGGGTTAATTTTTGGATCTTGAAAGGGGTGGGATGAGGAGCAGGAGTCGAAAGAAGGTTTGAGATGTTGGGAAAAAACAACTTGTTGGGATTCCTTGGCATGTTGAGTAGCTTCCAACCAAGTCTGGGGGTGAGTCATGAGGACTTGGGCTCGAATGTCATCCTTGAGGCCGCTGATAAATCATTCTCAGAAAAAAGTATCAGGCATTACGTCTATTCTGAAAGCTAATTACGGCCCAGGGAGTGTGTATTAATGTCAAAGTGGTCATAAATTTCAACCACAAACTGGGTCCAAGCCACATATCCTTGGCGTTATTTGTGACACTATTTCCACCATTTCCAACATTCAGGATCCAAATAGAGGACACCATAACGAAGTTTGGCCAAGTCATCAGTGATGTCATGCAAGGAGAAGTAGTGTTCCATTTGAGTGACCCAACCAGTGGGATCCGAGCCATAAAATTTGTTCACCTCCACTCGTGGAAGACATAGATAACGAGGAAAAGGGTTGGACTCAAACTACTGGGAATTGGAGGAAGTGCTACCTTCGATGTTAGAAGGTTGATCACATGAGGAATCGATTCCATAAATGGGCAGTTTTTCTAGTACCTTGGAAACAAATGAGTCAATTTGAGACTGAAGGTGGGATTCAAGCTCTCTAGAAAGGTGGGAATTGATGTCCTTCTTCAATTCCTCTTTCATGTGGTCCATTTTGGACTTAATGTGGGTAGCTATTTGGTTTTCAAGGTCTTGCTTGTGAGTGTTGGCCATGGTGAGGGGAAAACACATGAAGAGGTGGGAAAGAAATGTGGGTGAAAAGGGTGGATGGGTCCACAGAAACACAAGGATAGGAAATGATAGGTATCGTTGTGATTAGGATGAAAAGAGGAATTCAATGGAATAGGTCCCAAGTAGGGGTGTCAGAAAGGGGGTCGGGACCACATGAAAAAAAGGCTAAAAATTGATAGGTATCACTGTGATTAGAATGAAAAGAGGAGTCCAATGGGATAGGTCTCAAATAAAGGTGTGGGTAGGCCCCAAACGTTTTTTTTATTACTCCTACGGAGTTATATTCCGAGCTAAAGAATATTGCAGTGTTGAAAGGCCCAAATTCTTAACAGAAAAAAATGTGTAGTAATTTTGCAACCAGAATGCAGGAGGTAAAGTTGCACGACAATAGATCTTGTCTGTTCTGTTTTTATTTCCATCCCAAGGGTTAGGGTATTTAGGGTTTCTACAGACAAGGGTTTTCCATGTGCTATAGCTCTTTGATATACATGCATGGTCCAATAGTAGTACTCAGCCCAATATCTTAGGGAACCAACTAAAGAGGCTAGACTGTGCCCTTAGCCATACTACCCAACTACCCAGGTACTAGAGAGTACCTTCCCAAGTGTTTTTCTTAGTGGCACTATAGAAGTTAGGTTGTCGATAAGTTTATCTATGGGGCTTTAGGATATCTAGGTTGATCTGTATATAAGTGTTGTCTAATGCACTACCACTCGAAAGGGTACCAACATGGGTTACAAGGGTGGCCAACAATGTGCGCTTAAGAACCACTTGTAATTCTTGCGTGTATGCTTCCCCGACTGCGGATTTATGTGTTGAATGACATATCTTTGTAACTTTAAGACGCCAGAATACATCTCTACCCTGAAAAAATTTAACCCACAATTTTTTGCCAAGGAAAGTGCTCTGGTACCATTTGTAAGGTACCAAATCTATTATAATAGTTGAAAACATAAATATTGCATAGAATATGATCTAAAAATGAAGAAGACTTGTATTCTTGAAAATATTTGCAAGTTAAATTTTATGTGTTAAAATGCAAATGGATCAATTTGCAACACAAATTTTATGGAAATTACTCATTCAAGATGCATATAAACAGCAACAATAAACAGTGAATAGAAAACACATAACACAACAAATGATAAAGGAGTTCACCCCTCTCTTGGGCTACATCTCCTGGTCCAACTTCCAATGGATCTTTTGTATTATCTGCTCAAAGTGCTAAAAAAATGTGCTTTAAAATGCTCAAAATTCCAAATAGATGGCTCCAATGGCTTCAGAACGTCCAAAAACCCCTAGCTGGGCTTTTTTGGCACCTCGTTTTGCCAAAAATTGAATAAGATAGGCTTCCTGGAAGTCCCCCTTCAAACTTGTTGTCTCTGGATCGCCAAAATGCACCCTTGTTGGCTCAACCTAGCCCCCACGCGCATTTAAACATTAAAACTTAGCACCGGGTACAACCGCACAAACCATATAAACTGTAGGACGGTTATGGGCACACCTAGCCCCTAACCGCCAAGGCTATGGTCACAAAGGTCACCATGTGACCGCGCGCTCAACCAAAAAGGGACAAGGTTCAGAGGGCGAATATGCAATGGACAAGTGGCGGCATGTTATAACCATTCAAACCAAATCAAAATGCAATTCGCATGTGCACGCCAATCGATATAGCAATGGGTCATATGTTAACACAATATGCGACCGAGGGTTGGGGCTAAGCCCCAGCCCTGACCCCCATGCTAACATTAAAACAACTCGAATTTAAATATATTCAAAACCATATATTTAACAACATTACAATGTGTTATGTTGGCAGTGCGGACTTTGCAAAGTTTTGGACCGGTGGGGAGGTCCGGGGTTCGATCCCCACGGACTCCATAAATTTTAAACCAACAACCAATAACAAGGTGCCACGTGGCACCATACAACCAACCAAAATCTGCCACGTGTTGCAATATCATTCGTTCATATCTGTCAACCAATGAATGCCATGTGTCACATGGTCCTGCCAATCCATCTCTGCCACATGTCGTACGGACATGCCATGTCAACATCCGTACGGACTGTACAGTCAACATCCCTTTTTTTTGCCTGTTTGTCATTTTGAACAGAATGAGATATCTCTCGCTCCCGATGTCCATTTGAACCCAAACAAGTTGCGTTGGGTTTGTAATAATGAGGCCTACGCTCCTGTTCGATTTGAAGTGATTCCGAGCACTTTGAATTTTTGAGCAAAATTTGATCCCCTGGATCACACCTCCCCATTGGAAAGATTTTGGACCTCCAAAAGACTATTTTCAGTCTATATGAAGATGAGGGCATAGCTCCCTCACCTTTCCAACCTCAATCCACTTGACTTTGCTTGGATTTGTGCCTTTAAGACCAACTCGAAGATACTCCACATTTCCTCATTTTGAAGTTCGCATTCTCCTGTCAAGGATTGTGTCTTCATGCAGTTCTATAAGATATTCTGGGGAAAAATCATCTATAGAAGGAATCTGAACATGCTCTCCTTGATCATCAATCAAAGGAGGCTCATACAATTTCAAATTCTCAACATTAACAACTGCATACATTTGCATATAAGGAGGCAAATCTAAACGGAAGACATTATTACCAATCTTGTCGATAATCTTGAAAGGACCATATCGAATTGGTTTCAATTTTTTACCTTCTCCTTTAAGCCTCTCCTTACTAATGTAAAGCCAAACTTCATCTCCAACTTGGAAACTGTGATCAACACGATCCTTGTCATGTCTCGTTTTGTACTTGGCTTGACTCTTTTCCAACTGCTCTTGTACCATTTGATGTATTGAATGAATTTGTTTAATGAACTTTTCTGCCCTATCAATGTCATATTGACCATCAATAGCAATATCCTTCCCAAAGATAAAATCTAAAGGATATTTGGGCAAATAGCCAAAACATGCTTCAAATGGTGACGTTTGAGTTGAAGAGTGCTTAGCTCGATTGTAAGCATGCTGAATGTAGTGTAAATGCTCATCCCAAAGTTTAGGATGCTTGTTGCAATAACCACGAAGAAGATGCACCACTGTTCTATTTACCACTTCTGTCTGACCATCGGTTTGCGGATGAAAAGTTGTGCTCTTTTTTAGTTTGGTGTCCATGAGTGCCCATAAACTCGACCAAAAACTTCCAACAAATCGAGAATCCCGATCAGAAATAATGGATTTAGGCAATCCAAAATACACCCAAACATTTTGAAAGAACATTTGTGTCGTTTCTTCAGCTGTAACCTGCTTCTTACAAGGCATCAAAATACACATTTTGCTAAATCGATCAACCACAACATAAAGATAATCATGATTTCGTCTAGACATAGGTAGACCTCCTACAAAGTCCATAGAAATACTTTCCCAAGGATGAGAAGGAACCGGAAGTGGAGTATACAAACCCAACTTTCGATTGCTAGGTTTGCTTGTGGCACATAACGAACATCCTCGTACATATCTCGAAACACTTTCATTCATTTTAGACCAATAGCAGTACCTTTGCAAATTAGCCACTGTCTTGCCTACACCAAAGTGACCAGCAATAAGAGAAGAATGGGATTCTCTTATTATGTTGATTCTTTCACCCTATGCAATACATAGCTTGCCAAGATGATACAAAATATTATCAAGCACATGGTAATCCAATTCCTCAACATGGTTAGAATGACACAAAGTCTCATATACTTCTTTAAAATCAATATCTAAAGCATATTGCTCAACATAACTCTCATGCATGATAGGATTATGCTTAAGAATAACTGAAGCACTAATAATAGGCCTTGAAAGCATATCGGAAACTTTGTTATAAATGCCCTTCTTATACCTTATAACTAAGTGGAAATGTTGTAGAAAACCCATACATCTGAAGTGCCTAGCTTGTTGTAGCTTTGTTTGTGATTGTAAGTATTGCAGTGGCTGATGATCGGTGTGGACAATGGTTTATTTCCCCAACAAATAATGTTTCCATTTTTTCACACTTTGTACCAATGCATACAACTCCTTATCATAAGTAGGATAGTTAATCACGACACCATTAAAAGTTTCAGAATGAAAACAAATGGGATTACCATGTTGTAGCAAGACTGCTCCCATTGCATAATTGCTTGCATCTGTTTGGATTTCAAAAGGTTGTCTTAAATTTGGAAGTACAAGAACTGGCACTGAACTGATCCTCTCTTTCAAAGTATCGAAAGCCTTCTGTTGCTTGCCTCCCCATTGGAAAAATTGCTTGACACTTGTCACTGCATGTAATGGAGTTGCAATGGAAGAAAAATTAGCAATAAACTTTCTCCAATATTGGGCTGCTCCCAAAAACTTCTTACCTCTGTCACATTGTTGGGCTTGGGCCATTCCAATATGACTTTGACCTTGGAGGGATCATTTTTAATTCGCCTCCACCAAAATTATGCCCCAAGTAAATAAGTGAAGTCTTTCCAAACTCACATTTGGACATCTTCAAAAACAACTTTTCCTTTCTCAAAACATTCAAAACTTGTTTCACATGTTTAACATGCTCTTCACGAGATTTTCTAAAGATCAAAATATCATCCAAGTAGACAATAACACAATCATCAAGAAAAGGCCTTAAGACATCATTCATAACCCTCATGAAAGTAGCAGGTGCATTGCAAAGTCCAAAAGGCATTACCATCCTTCAAACAATCCTTGCTTT
>JASDQU010103917.1:373402-394219 GCA_032191745.1 Picea mariana
GTGCGATAACAGGACAGTCATTTTTTAGTTCGAAAAATGGTCCAGGATGAGCAGTTTCCTTTCCAGTTCGGAAAGTGGATTGAGATTTCTGATGGACAGCGATTTCTCATTATGGTTAACATGGGAAATGGTCCAGTTTGCTAATGTATCATAGACAATAACTTCCCATTGTGGTTAACATGGGGAGTGGTCTAGGGCAGTCTCTCTTCTTGAGGGTTACTCAACAAGATTGGTCCGCCTCGCCGGACAACGATTTCTCATTGTGGTTAACATGAGGAATGGTTCGTTTTGGAGGTTGGTACAGGACAGTCTTTTCCTCCTGTGGTTAACAGAGGAAATGGTTCGGACAGTCATTCCTTAGGGTTTATACATTCTCTCCAGGGTGCAATTTGATTAGTGTAGGTGGAATGGCCCAGGGTGGGGAATGGTCCAGGCTCAGCAATCAAGGACAGACATTCCTTATGTTTATACATTCTCTCCAGGGTGCACTTTGATTAGTGTAGGAAGAATGGCCCAGGGTGGGGAATGGTCTAGGTTCAGAAGACATGACAGTTATTCTTCCTTGCTTGAGAAGAATAGTCCAGATATCTCATTGTTCTACTCTGAGGGCAGATATTCTTTCAGATCTCATAGATGTGAGTGAAAGATTGGTCCAGATGATTTAGTTTATATCATAACATTGTTTCTGTGCAGGTTGATATCAGATGATTGTTATGAAGACTGTATGACAGTAGATGTATACTACTGTGGTAGATGTGTTCCACTGTTCATGACTATACGTTGCTGATCAAGTACTTGTGTGTTACTTGGTGTGGTAGTGTCCCACTGGATTGTAGTTATGTACTACTATGGATAGACACAGTTGTGTTCTATTTTGTTTCAATTGCCTTGAAGACTATCAACAGTATTGGAAATGATTATTAGTTAGATGGATAATCAAAGGACAAAGATTTCTCAGACCGAAAATGGTTCAGAGCATTTACTCTTCTAGATTAGAAGAATGGCTCTTGTATCACTCTATGGAGTGAGCATCATGTTTGATTACTCATATAGAGTATGGTTTCGAGAGATGATGCAGCTGAGGACACTGATGATGATGATGGTGCTCATGATCTAGTCATGATCTAGTCATGATCTAGTCTATACAACTATGTTGATGCTATTGGGTGAATGGTATGTTTTTGTGCTCAAGACCATTACCTGTAATACCTCCCTAGCTAGGAGGGAGTGTTGATATTATGGTAGCTGCAGGAAGTATTTACCTCCACGTGTAAACCTGACGAGGATAGAATACTCCGGGAAGTAAGAAGAAACCCTAATGAGTTGGCTAATAACCCTAGAAGACTTGTCGGCTCAAGAAGATAATTTATATTAGGTTATTAGCCTCCAAGAGAAGAAGTCGACCAGAAATAATAATATATACTGAACAGACAGATACCCAGAATGAGAAGTCGGCCCAGGCAGTTAGCTAGAATTGGTATAAATACAAGAGGCCAGTTCTTATTTTGGCAGGCAGTCTCAGAATTGCAGAGAAGCAATTGTGCGCACTGTAGTGCCCAGTTTTGTGCGCAGGTTTGGAGGAGAGCTGCCGGTGCAGTTGCTGCAGCTAGCAATTACGTTTTGGCTTGGACTATCTCTTGGCTAGGGTTTGGACTATCTGATCAGCTCTTGTTGGTGCGCTATCCTTGGGGAAAGGTGCACTACCCTTTGTTTGGCTATCTAGCCTAGGGTTTGCTTCTAGAGTGATTCTTTGTCAAGGTTAAGGTGCTCGGAGGGTGGCTTCGGCCTATGGTTTGGTGACAATAGAGATATTGTCAATGGTAAAACGAGCACATCCATTATATTCTAACATAGGCATCTCTATGTAAGATTTATGAGAGCTCTAACCAGAACCAGAAGATGGTTATGTATGATCGACTCAGGGGCATTCACATGCTCAAGATTTAGTCAGTGACTTCTTTCCTTGGTCGATACACCCAAATCAAAGACGAGCTTGGAGCTGTTGGAAAGGTGGTGGACCCAGATTCTATGGTGAGGACAACCTTAAACAACTTTACCAAACGACGGGGTCCATTTGTTTGTGACATTGTTTCCAGGGAGATCATGCCCACTTGGGAGAGATTGTGGGATGATTTCGTTCAGGAGGAGACTAGACTTATATCAGAGTCTTTTGGACAGCAACAGACATTGCAGGGTGATGAAGACCTTGCTCTTTGGACAAAGGGAAAGAAGAAGACCGGTAGGGGAGGTCGACAGGGTCCCAAGTTTCGGGCCCCGCCACAGGGAGAGAGCAATGGTGGGCAGAAGAGAGATATGAGCACAGTGAGATGCTTTGCTTGTAGGGAGATGGGTCACTATGCAGGATAGTGTCCCAAGAAGAAGAAGAAGCTGCAAGATGTTTCGGTAGCGACAATAGAGGAGCTTGAGTTCGATGAACAGTTTGCGAGAGAGTGTGCATTCGCGACTACTTTGTCTGTTGTTACACTATCCAACATCAGGTGGGGAGATAGAGTTGAGGATGATCTACTGACTCATAGTAGTGATTCAGAGGGAGCTCAGACTCAGTTTTCTTGGACATCACCATCAGGGGTGACTGGTCCACCTGGGACAACTTCAGTTTCAGAGTTGATGAGACAGAGGGTTGGTGCAGGGGCTTCAGAGCATCAGAGTGTGATGAGGAGGAGCGACAAGGCACCACAGAGGCTTGAGCCTCAATTGGCTGCGGAGATGGGCATATCAGATTTTGGTTCCACTTCAGGTGGAAGCTACTTAGCGAGAGGCCAAGTTAAGGATCTTGGTGAGATGCTGAGATTCAGGTACTCTTTGTGAGATACCAAGAGGGGGAGACTCTTGGTGAGATGCCAAGAGAGTGACTCTTGGTGAGATGCCAAGAGTAGTGAACGTTGGCGAGATGCCAGGGGGTAGAAATCCTTGTTGGGAGACCAAGGTGGAGATCTTTGGTTTGATACCAAGATCTAGGTGATCTTGGATAGGTGGAGAGACACTTCCATCTATAGATCACGCAGATTGAGCAGATTTGTGTCAAAGACTACTTTCGTTGATCATGGTACATCCATACTCACAGAGTATTTGTCAGTAGGCAACCATGTCCACTATAGGGATGATATTGGTGGTGAAGGGCACTTTCCTCGATAAGAGGGAGTGTTGAGATTTGAGTACCTTGGAAAGTGGTCCCCTTGTGTTTGGGAGGTTCTAAACACATGTGGGAAGTACTTTGTACCATGTACTTTATGTCCAACTTCACTTTGACTTAGGATATTTAATTCAAAAGTGAAATTTGGTCATTTTAGCCTAAAATGACAATCAATTAACTTTGTGGGTGAATTGAGGGACATAAAGGTTAACTATGGAAACTTAAGTAAAGTGTGTTTTGAGTTGAGATTCTTTTGAGATCAAGTGAAACTATGGAAACTTAAGTGAAGTGTGTTTTGAGTTGAGATTCTTTTGAGATCATTCTCAAAAGAATCTCAACTCAAAACACACTTCACTTAAGTTTCCATAGTTTCACTTTATGGCCCTCAATTCACCCACAAAGTGAATTGATTGTCATTTTAGGCTAAAATGACCAAATTTCACTTTTGACTTAAATCTCTTAAGTCAAAGTGAAATTAGATGTAAAGTACATGGTACATGGTACAGAGTACTTCCCACATGTGCTTAGAAGCTCACAAACACAAGGGGACCACTTTCCAAGGTACCCAAATCTCAACAGTATAAAACATGATGAATTTTCCCAAAAAATTCAACAAGCACCAAATTTTTTGAATGTGAACCAAAACTTAAAATTATTGGCAATGATTTTAGTTATACACTATATGTTCAATGAACTTTCCTCACATCAGAGTGCGCTTCACAATTGTTTATTTGTATATGCATCCCTTGTACTAAGTGTACAATTATTAGATTATATATAGACTTATCTAGCAGATACAAAGCAATTCATCAACTATAAATGCAGTTAAATTTCATTTAAAAATTGTTCTTTAGTGGGTATTGAAGATTTTTTGAGGTTCTATGGGCTGCCCAACAGGCCTGTCATTTGACCTCTTGTTGGGCACTATGTTTGGGTACTTTCAAACTGTTTTACTTGCTGTTTTAGGACAGCCTTCTTTCTGTTCAAAACAGCCCACTAAATATGAACTTGACCCTCTCAAAATCTACCCACAAATCTTTGGTTTGATGCTCTTTAATGCCTCTTTTTATAAGGATAAAATATGGATGGTTTTGCTGTCCAAGTTAGCCTTCAATAACACGCATTAAACATCAAAGTTTCAAACACACCTCTAGGATCTTTAACAACCTACCATTGAAAATACTAAGCAAACATGACAAATGAACACATGATGTTTTTGGTCAACATGACCCTAGAAAAACCCCCCTGGGAAAACTAGTAAGAGAGATAGATATATATTGGAGATCTGAAAGAAAATGCTACAACAAGTAAATACACAAGGAACCTGATACGATCCAAGCTTATCCTCAAGCTTGTAATGGAGTCCCTCAAAACTTGTGCCTGCTAACCTTGACTTGCGCCCCTCTAGATGCTTTGTCTGACTGAAAGAAGTGTAGTGCCCTCCTTGAAGCCCTTGCCTGCTAGATGTAAACTTGCGCCCCCTTTTACACAAAGGTGCGCCCTCTCCCAAGCAACCTCTCCAAGTAAATGCGCCCTCCTACTAGGTCAAGCTCCAATGAAGAAAAGAATCCTTGCTCATGCACCCTAGCCTCCCACCAAGGCACCTCCTCAAGCTCAAGCCTCCTCANTGCGCCCCTCTAGATGCTTTGTCTGACTGAAAGAAGTGTAGTGCCCTCCTTGAAGCCCTTGCCTGCTAGATGTAAACTTGCGCCCCCTTTTACACAAAGGTGCGCCCTCTCCCAAGCAACCTCTCCAAGTAAATGCGCCTTCCTACTAGGTCAAGCTCCAATGAAGAAAAGAATCCTTGCTCATGCACCCTAGCCTCCCACCAAGGCACCTCCTCAAGCTCAAGCCTCCTCAACAATGGTGCGTCCTTGTCCTTCTTCCTCTCCAAGCCTTGACTTCATGCACCCTTCTCCTCTTCAAGAATGCACCCAAGTCTTCTTCCTCTCTTTCTCACTTCACTCAACTCTCTCAAGTGACAATGAGTCTCATCCTTAGTCTTTTGCCTTCTTTAGCCTCTCTTTGGCCAAACCTAAAAGGTCAAGGGCCTAGATCGCATCTAGCCCAAGCCTGATCAATGGGTGAGATCACTTATCATAAATATCACTTAGAAACCCACTTTAATCAAGTTTCCATAGTTTGCTTTATGTCTATTAATTCACCCACTTTGTGAATTAATTGTCACTTTATGACTTAAGTGATTAAGTCAAAGTGAAATTATATCATAAAGTAAAGGTATAAGGGTAATAGTCTCCCCCTTTGTGTTTAGAAACTCACAAACACAAGGGGACCACTTTCCTTGGTACTCAAATCTCAACAGGTATAGTATTCGAGTTAGTTGGGAATCAAGATAGATCCACAACTTTTCTTTGTCAACTCTTGAAGACACGTTATACTTTGTCTGGCAGCATTAATTCACCCACTTTGTGAATTAATTGTCACTTTATGACTTAATTGATTAAGTCAAAGTGAAGTTGTATCATAAAGTAAAGGTATAAGGGTAATAGTCTTCCCCTTTGTGTTTAGAGACTCACAAACACAAGGGAACCACTTTCCTTGGTACTCAAATCTCAACAGGTATAGTATTCGAGTTAGTTGGGAATCAAGATAGGTCCACAACTTCTCTTTGTCAACTCTTGAAGACACGTTATATTTTGCCTAGCGGCATTAATTCACCCACTTTGTGAATTAATTGTCACTTTATGACTTAAGTGATTAAGTCAAAGTGAAATTATATCATAAAGTAAAGGTATAAGGGTAATAGTCTCCCCCTTTGTGTTTAGAGACTCACAAACACAAGGGGACCACTTTCCTTGGTACTCAAATCTCAACAGGTATAGTATTCGAGTTAATTGGGAATCAAGATAGGTCCACAGCTTCTCTTTGTCATCTCTTGAAGACACGTTATATTTTGCCTGGCGGCATTAATCTCAAAGGTACAGATCTTCCAATGACTTGAAAACATATTTTAAAATAAATACAAATCATTTAGGTGTAGCCTGATGATGCCTATAAAGACATCCAGCAGGATTGTGCTCAAGTTTTGGAAAGGATGTTTGTTTTGAGAATCACAAGTTATAATTGTGTATTATTTGTATAGCAAGAAGAAAAGGATGCTGTGTGGCCTTTATGATGTTGATAGAGAGAAGAATCTGTGGCAGAATGAATTCCATCAAATATTAATATTGCAGGTATATTCATTTTGTAAAGGGACATTTCCGCCCTGTTTTAACAAAGGATGCAGAAAAAGTGATAGCAAGCTATTATCAACTGCAGCG
This sequence comes from Picea mariana, assembly GCA_032191745.1. Taxonomy (NCBI): domain Eukaryota; kingdom Viridiplantae; phylum Streptophyta; class Pinopsida; order Pinales; family Pinaceae; genus Picea; species Picea mariana. Next base: position 379,838 of record JASDQU010103917.1, read on the forward strand.
CAGATCAGCAACTCAAAATGCAGGTAAATTGTTTATATTGTAAGACTCTTTTGCCTATTTAACTAGTTGTTTTGCTTGGCTTACAACCCTTACTTGTCTGCAGCGAGGACAACAATTCGCATGCTTGAGAGCTTGATTAGATTAGCACAAGGTATGAACGATGTCTTTCAATTTTTCACACTGCATGTTACTGCCTAATATCTTATTATTAATGTTGGGTTATATTATCATTGCAGCACATGCCAGACTTATGTTTAGGAATGAAGTAACTCGACTGGATGCAATTTCAGCAATTATATGTGTGGAGTCATCCATGACGACATCTGCAATACTAGAAAATGTTGGGAATGTACTATATTCCAGTTTCAATGATAATCCTGACCAAGAATGTATCCTGCCAAGAAAATTTGTTGTTGATAATTTAATTACGTAATATGACTAGCATTTTTGGTTTCTTGACATGAGCTTTAGATGCAAAGCAGGAGAAACTAATTCTTCAAAACCTTGATCTAATGGGCAATACTTCTAACAACCAAAATGGAGCTGATGACATTGCAGAAAATGTTCATGTTTCAAGTCATGAAAGAGTAAATACAAATCAGCCTACTAATGAAGCTCGCGAATGGGATAGTATACTAACCCTGAGGCAGTGCAGTGTTGAGAAAGGAACCAGAGGTGCAGGAAGAACAAGCCAGTGACCCAGGGCTGATCCATAGTTAACATTTGGCTGCTTAAGAGAGGCTGAAGTTGTTAATTTCTTTGTTCAAGGCTGTATATGAATATGGATTAAAAATGTTCTACGAGTTGAGTATATAGATATGCTACAGAATCTCGGTCCCTGATTCCTACTAAATGAGTTCAACATTTCAAGCTTCAACTATTCTGTGACCTAGGTAAAGGGTTTCCAGCTGATGAGTGTAGTCTGGAATACAAGAAAACTAAGTTGATGCAAAAGCTTTATGGTTGACCCTCGGAAAAAAACTAACATGGCTCCTGGAAGTTGTGTTTATGTCAGCAGCTCATTGTCTTTACAATTATCTGCATAAGAGAGCGGCTGAAGTTGGTTGATTACTCTGTTCAATGCTATATGTGAAGATGGATTAAAAATGTTCTACTACTTGAGTATATAGATATACTACAGAATCACTGTCTGTGATTCCCACTCAACCAGTTCCTTAACAGTTCAAGGTTTACTAGAATGTAACTATTTTGTCACTGAGGTAAAGGGGTTCCAGCTGATGAGTGTAGTCTGGACTCTGAAATACATGAGAACTGGGCTCATGCAAAGGCCTTATGGTTGACCCTCAGAAAAAGTAATATCGCTCCTGTGAGTTGTCTTTACGTCAGAGCTTGTTATCTCTACAATTACTGATGCATTCGATGACATTTTAAAAAAGGAAAAATGTGCATCTTATATTTCATTCGTGCTCACAAAACGATACATCATACTTCACTGGGACAAAGTAGAGACATGTGGGTTTACCCTTTTAACATAGGCGAGCAGACCTAACGTGTCTGCCTTACTGCCCCTATAATATGTTTGCTTTTGCAAATTTGTAAACATTAGTGAATGGCATAATAACACCACTAACTCTTTACAAAAAGAACTTTATTGGAATTTACTGTCCTTATTTTTTGGCTAGATACTAAATGTTAGATATTGTAATGTTTATTTCATAAGTAATAAATGTATTAGAGTAATGACGTAATATCGTAAAGTGGAAATAAGTCATGCAATAAATAACATTAGTATTGTAATTATGAAATTGGGTGAGCTGTTTCTAATAAAAATAAAAAAACACCCGATATATATATATATATATATATATATATATATATATATGACACCACTTTGCTTGTAATTGGATACACATTAATATAATACATCTTTCGTTTGTTCTCTCTCACTTGTCTCTTGTCTCTTGTATATTCTTCATAACATAGTTTAACATGGTATTAAAGCCACGTTGATTCATATATATATATGACACTACTTTGTGTGTAATTGAATATACATTAATATAATACATCTTTCTTTTGGTCTCTCTCGCTTGTCTCTTGTATATTCTTCATAACATAGTTTAACATGGTATTAAAGCCACGGTGATTGATATATATGACACCACTTTATTTAACATGGTATTAAAGCCACGGTGATTGATATATATGCCACCACTTTGTGTGTAATTGGATATACATTAATATAATACATCTTTCTTTTGGTCTCTCTCGCTTGTCTGTTGTATATTCTTCAAAACATAGTTTAACATTGTATTAAAGCCACGGTGATTGTGGTATAAAGAAACTTCAAAGTATTGTGTGTAAAACAAAGTTTGGTACACCAGCGAATTGGAAAAAAGAGACATAGAATTGCAAAGTCAAAGAAGGAAATATAGACATCCGTATGGCCAAGAAAAGAAGAATTATGTACAATGCTTTATTAAAGAGAAAAGCATATGACGACATCATCCATAGAAATTGTATGATGGTTTAATTAAAGACTAATCCGTACGACAGTTTAATTAAAGAGTATGACGACATCATACACATAAATTGTATGACTTAAATAAAGATTAGTCTGTATGACAATTTAATTAAACGGTATAGAACTATGTAAAAAATGGTACGACGACTAGCTCAAATTAAAAAGTTACAGTTTCTCAATTAAATAGTCGTATGGTGGTTGTCTCAGTAAGTAGAAAACGACGACTAAGTGAAGCTAAATTGAAAGTACAGTGGATCAATTGAATCGTACGTTAGCATAATCGTTGTGAATTTCATACGGCGACATTGAATAATTTGCACGGACAACACAATTAATTCAGTGTGTTACCCCTCCATTTCACCTTACGGTACCTCCTTTTCTTTTGCCATATATGTTCTAGTATATGACTAGATCTTGTGCCTGTACCTCCTTTTCTTTCGCCATATATGTTCTAGCAATATGAGCAGCTCTTGTGCCTATCTTGAGACGATGTCAAAGCCCAGAGTTTTGTGATCAGATGTGTCATCACAATTATTTGTAAGTTGTATCATGTTCAGCTAAAAGTGTGATCTTTATATCTTATGTATTGTACTAGACTATGCTTAGTGATTTTTGTAAAGTGTTTTTTTCATCTATGTGGTTGCTTAGATGCTTTGTGGTTTGTCATGGTTAGTCCCCATTAGTCCCCATTTGAAGATAGTCCTTGCCCTTATGGCTCATACTAGCCATCTCATAGAGGTCATTTATGGTCGAGATGGGTGTACAGGGGTCTTGGAGTGGATCTGCTAGGATACATGACTTAGCGAATTCCTAAGTTTCTTCACTTTATCTTTATGTAGAAGTGTTGCTCATGTATTGTAAAGGTTATTATACCTAGAGAGCACACTTATTTTATTCTCAAGCATGTGTCACACTTTGGCCTAGGTGGTAATCTCTCTAGCATTTTGGGGACTCTTGACATGTATCCATCACTTGAGGTTTCTATACATATTTTGATGTGGAGATGCAACTCTCGAGGTTGATTCACAGCTCTTGAGGCATCTTCACAACTCTTAAGGAATTAGTAACAACACCCTAGGCACTTGGGCGTCCTTCATGCACCTAGACTATCCATGTCATGCCACATCATAGTTCTTGGAGCACTCAACCATCAAACATATTTAGAGGCACATGTCACATTTTGATGAGAAGTGCACCTTGGAGGATGCATCACTTGGCCATTGGAGCATCTATTTGGCATGTGTGGACCTTCTTGAGCTTCCCTCAACTTGAGGATGTTGTTGGCATGATTTGAGGAGAAGGTTACATATTGGAGACCTCACATATGATCACTAGAGTTGATTTTAAGTGAGTCGCCCCCCCACTTGCCACACATGTGGACTTTTGTTCTCTTGAGCATAATTTTTGGCATATTTGGTGGATCTATCTGTTGATGTTTTGGTAGATGCAGGAGGATCTTTCTCTCCTAGATGACCTTTCTTAGATGTGGAGAAGATTCCAGAAGCAAGAGATCCATTGGACAGATGTTGAAATACCCTAGAAGAGAAGTCGACCTAGAAGAATAAAGTATAATGAAAAGACACCTTCCCAGAAGAGAAGTCGACCCATCTAGTGTTGATGATTAGAACTTCGTGAGACATCCTCCATGACACAAACTAAGTGAGTCGGCCTGTGAGAGAGCCCATGAGTTGGGTGTGCCCATGAGATGGGTGTGTTGTTCCTCTCTGAGACTGAGATGAAACGCTGTGTGCCCCTGTATGGGGAGGATGCCGATGAGATGGGTGTGTCGTTCCTATGAGACTGAGATGGAATGCTATGTGCCCCTGTGTGGGGAGGATGCCCATGAGATGGGTGTGTCGTTTGAGATGAAACGATGTGCTTAACCCTGTGAGGGGTGAAGGTGCCCATGTGATGGGTGTATCATTCTCCTCTGTGTAGAGAGTTGAGACGATGTGGTACTCTAGATGATTCTCCTGTGAGACTCAGTGAGATAGCGATCTGTTGAGAAGGACGTCCTTGTGGCTGAGCATAGGTGGATGTGTCCCTAGTGGCTGAGCACTAGTGGGTGTGTGCCCAAATGATTCTCCTGTGAGAGATAGAGATCTGTTGAGTACGACGTCCCTGTGGCTGAGCACAGGTGGACGTGCCCCTAGTGGCTGAGCACTAGTGGGTGTGTGAGATCCATTGCTATATTGTCTAAGAGTAAGATTTACCCGTAACTCTAATTGTGATGTAAAGGTTACAGGTTGGCTCCACCATAAAGTGAAAGATAATTAATGTAAAAGATAATTAATATTTTAATTATTAATTATATTGAGTTATTGAGGTCAGCCTTGTTGTGCCAATAGACACCACTTTTGATGTGTCCAGTTTAGTATAAATAAAGGTGATTTCCCCATTGAGGAAACACAACACACATGTGATTTTGGAAATTTAAGCAAGTACATATTCTAGGATGAACTGCGCACCACTCTTGGGCACTAGCTTCTTGGTTTTGGAGAGCACCTTTTTGTGTGTTAGGTTTATGGTGTGGGAGGTCTTTCTCTTGAGAATATAGCAAAGGATTGTTGGGTTTTCTTCCCTTGTTGAGAAGGGTTTCCCATGATATTTCTTGTGTTCTTGTGCATGGTATTTCTTCTTGTGATCTTGGTTATTGCAACAATTGTGAATGGTGTAGCTGCATTTGTTTATGGTTCAAGTAAATGATAAAAATGAAATAAACCTCATGTTTGAGCCTAGCATAGTGAAAGTTCAACATGGTATCAGAGCATAGGTCTTGAAGAACCCATTGCACAAGCATTCTAGCAAATTGTCCTCTCTCTTCTGCAGAACCGTACGACCCTCCTAGGGTTTCGAGAAATTCGTACGACCCTCTCTTGTTTGCTTATTTCACCACTTTATACTTGAGCGTTGGGGCTAAAAAATGTATAGGAGTGTACGACCTCCTTCAACGCACCTCCAATAAACTTCAGATTGCATTATCAAGAATTTTTTATTTTTGGCCCTAGGGTTTCACAATTTTCTACATAAATTTCAAATTTAGGGTTTCTGCAGCTCATTGAAGGAGCTTCTCAGCTCACCAATGTTCTTCTGACTTTAAAGGCTTATTGTTGGTAATCATAAGCCCAACAAAACCTAAGGTTGCTAGCATAGCCTAGCCATTAGGTTTTCTAGCCTAGTTGGCAAGGGTTTGTGAAGAATCTAAAATATGATGAACATAACTATGATGGAAGATATGCTTGATGGATCAAGCAACTTCAGTTCCTGGAAGTCAAGACTTCAGGTCACCCTTGAAGAGGAAGACTTATTGTGGGTGATACAAAAAGTTTACCAGAGACAACTACCGATGAAGAGAAGGAAGAAAGGAAGAAAGATGACGTCAAGGCAAGGAAGATAATCATCTACTCAAGCTCTTACATTAAAGGGCCAACTTCAAAATATCAAGATGACAAAAGGTGACATCGTTGCTATCTTCTTCATGAAGATGTCAGAGATCAGAGATCAGTTAGATGCCATTGGAGAATTCATATCAACACTCTCAGGTATGCACTTGTATATATTATTTGTACCATTGTCATGAGGGTACTTGCAAGAGGAAGGAACCTTTGTTGAAATCATAGATCCAAAGGGATCTCAGTGCATTCAGAGGAACAACACACTGGAAGTGAAGACTCCAGGTTTGATTGTTTTAATTATCATGCCTCTAACCTGCATTTCGAAGTTTGCTACATTACAAGTAGGCATTTAGCTGTGACAATAATCCTTAAATTGTTTTGATTCTAGAGATGTACTCATTATTCTCCTCTAGGAGATATTCTTGTCTTGTTTCCTTTCGTTTGTTTTCTTGTTCCAGGCAGGTTAACAACAAAGGAAGATGTTTATCCTTCAAACTTCAGAGGGAGTCACTTGACTCAGAGGGAGTCAAAACTATCTGAGAAGGAGGAAGAACATAACCATCATTGAAGCAACCAAAGCAATTATACATGATCAGAGTCTACCTATGATTTTGTGGGCAGAAGCATGCATGAAAACAATATATGTTCAGAACATGAGTCCTCACCAGATTTTGAAGAACATAACTCTCGAAGAAGCCTTCACTAGAGTGAAGCCTGAAATTGGACACTTCAGAATATTTGGGTGCACAATATATTTTCATGTACCCAAAGAGAAGAGATCCAAGCTAGACCCTTCAGGGAGAAAGGGTACATTTGTGGGATACAATGAATCTTCAAAGGCATACCGGATCTACATCCCTGGTCAGAGACAGATTGNATGATTTTGTGGGCAGAAGCATGCATGAAAACAATATATGTTCAGAACATGAGTCCTCACCAGATTTTGAAGAACATAACTCTCGAAGAAGCCTTCACTAGAGTGAAGCCTAAAATTGGACACTTCAGAATATTTGGGTGCACAATATATTTTCATGTACCCAAAGAGAAGAGATCCAAGCTAGACCCTTCAGGGAGAAAGGGTACATTTGTGGGATACAATGAATCTTCAAAGGCATACCGGATCTACATCCCTGGTCAGAGACAGATTGAGGTAAGTAGAGATATTATCTTTGAAGAAGAGATAGCCTTTCAAAGATCCAGAGAATCTCATATGGAGATTGATAGTGAGACAATACCTTCTCCCCCTTCAACAGTTCATAGGGAGACAACCATTATTCCAGTTGATCCAGTTGTTCCAGCTGATCCAGTTGCTCCAGTTGATATCGCAAGAGATATTGTAGTAGGGCATAAAAGACCTGCCTGGGCTCGACAAACTTTGCAGGAGGCAGAGAGACATGCAACCCCTCAAGGCACATCCTGAGAGAGCAAGATACCAAAGAGATTTTCGAGCTACTTTTCAACCATGAGTCACATCATTGATTTTGAGCCTTCTTGTGATGGAGAAACGACAGGTGAGCAGGTATGGCAAGATGTCATGACAGAAGAATATAAGTCCATCTTGAAGAATGATGTATGAGATATTGTTCCGAGACTAGAAGGGAAGTTTGTAGTGACTTCCAAGTGGATCTATAAGATCAAGCATGGAGCTAATGGAAGTGTCGAGAAATACAAAGCGAGATTTGTAGCCAAAGGATTCTCACAAGTAGAGGGAGTTGACTATGATGAGACATTTGCTCCAGTAGTCCGATACACTTCCATCAGTACTATCATTGCACTAGTTGCATCCATGGGTTGAAAACTACATCAGATGGATGTAAAGGCAGTGTTTCTCAATGGTGAGATTGAGGAAGAAGTTTATATCGAGCAACCAGAAGGATTCATGATACACGATGAGAAATCTCATGTGTGCAGGTTGAAGAAAGCCTTGTATGGACTAAAGTAAGCAACTCGTGTTTGGTACGAGAAAATGGATGGATTCTTGATGAGTTTGGGCTTCAACAAGAGTGTTGTTGATCCAAACCTATATTATCATATTGTTGGTAACGAGTGCCTAATCTTGGTCCTGTATGTGGATGACTTATTCCTCACCGATTCAGAAATACTTTTTGTTGAATGCAAGCAANAAGCCTTGTATGGACTAAAGTAAGCAACTCGTGCTTGGTACGAGAAAATGGATGGATTCTTGATGAGTTTGGGCTTCAACAAGAGTGTTGTTGATCCAAACCTATATTATCATATTGTTGGTAACGAGTGCCTAATCTTGGTCCTGTATGTGGATGAATTATTCCTCACCGATTCAGAAATACTTTTTGTTGAATGCAAGCAAGCATTGACTTCTGAATTCGAGATGAAGGATCTGGGTATGATGCACTACTTCTTGGGACTAGAAGTATGGTAGAGGACTGATGAGATTTTCCTGAGTCAAGGAAAATATATAGTGGAGATATTGAAGAAGTTCGGTATGACAGAGTGCAAATCCATGCCTACACCGATGGTGATGGATTTGAAGAAAATGAATGATGCTTCTACTGATTTAGGCAAGATTGATCCACATTTGTACCGACAATTGATTGGATCATTGATGTATCTGGTTAACACTAGACCTGATATATGTTATCCAGTGAATAGTCAGTTCATGAGTCAGCGGAGACAGATTCACTGGATAGCAGCAAAGCATGTATTGAGATATCAAAGAGGTACAGTTGGATATGGCCTGAGATATGCCTCCAGTGTAGACTTGAGTTTGCAGGGATATGCCGATGCAGATTGGGCAGGGAGCGCAGTGGACCAAAAGAGCACATTCGGTTGTTGTTTTACCTTGGGGTATGCCATGGTTTCCTGGTGCAGCAGGAAACAGAGCTTTGTGGTCTTGAGTACCGCAGAAGTAGAGTATATAACATTGAGTGTGGTAGTCCGCGAAGCAGTGTGGCTTCGCAAGATCCTGACAGATTTATTTGATCATGAGATGGATCCTACCATTATTCATTGTGATAACCACAGTTGTGTGAAGCTCTTTGAGAACCCTATGTTTCACGATAGATCGAAACACATTGAGATAAAATATCATTATGTCAGAGACATGGTGCAAAGGAAAGCAATACATGTACAATACCTTCCTACACATGAGCATATTGCAGATATCTTCACCAAACCGCTTTCCAAGACGAAGTTCGAGTACTTTCGTGAGAGACTTGGCCTGGTGGAGAATGCCTCCCTAGCGTAGAGGAAGTGTTGATGATTACAACTTCATGAGACATCCTCCAGGACACAGACTGAGTGAGTCGTCCTGTGAGAGAGCCCATGAGTTGGGTGTGCCCATGAGATGGTTGTGTCGTTCCTCTTTGCGACTGAGATGGAACGTGGTGTGCCCTTGTGTGGGGAGGATGCCCATGAGATGGGTACGTTGTTTCTCTGAGACTGAGATGGAACGTTGTGTGCCCCTGTGTGGGGAGGATGCCCATGAGATGGGTGTGTCATTTGAGATGAAATGATGTGCATACCCCTGTAAGGGGTGAAGGTGCCCATGTGATGAGTGTATCATTCTCCTATGTGTAGAGAGTTGATACGATGTGGTACTCTAGATGATTCTCCTGTGAGAGTCAGTGATATAGAGATATGTTGAGTAGGACGTCCTTGTGGCTGAGCACATGTGGGCGTGCCCCTAGTGGTTGAGCACTAGTGAGTGTGTGCCCAGATGATTCTCCTGTGAGAGAGAGATATGCTGAGTAGGACGTCCCTGTGGCTGAGCATAGGTGGGCGTGCCCCTAGTGGCTGAGCACTAGTGGGTGTGTGAGATCCATTGCTATATTTTCTAAGAGTAAGATTTACCTGTAACCCTAATTGTGATGTAAAGGGTATAGGTCGACCCCACCATAAAGTGAAAGATAATTAATATTGTAATTACTAATTATATTATGAGTTATTGAGGTCGGCCCTGTTGTGCCAATAGACACCACTTTTGATGTGTCCAGTCCAGTATAAATAAAGGTGATTTGCCCATTGAGGAAACGTAACACATGTGATTTTGGAAATTTCAGCAAGAACATATTCTAGGGCTGAAGTGCGCACTTCTCTTGGGCACTAGCTTCTTGGTTTTGGAGAGCACCCTTTTGTGTGCCAGGTTTATGGTGTGGGAGGTCTTTATCTTGAGAATATAGCAAAGGATTGATGGGTTTTCTTCCCTTGTTGAGAAGGGTTTCCCAAGATATTTCTTGTGTTCTTGTGCATGGTATTTCTTCTTCTGATTTTGGTTATTGCAACAATTGTGAATGGTGTAGCTGATTTGTTTATGGTTCAAGAAAATGCTAAAAATGAAATAAACCTCATGCTTGAGCCTAACATAGTGAAAATTCAACAACTAGAAGGGTAGGAAGACTATAAATAAGGAGGCGCCTTAGCTCATTTGTTCACTCTCTCACACTCGCAGCTACACAGAAACAGGGTGCAAGTTTGGAGAAGGTGACGCAGTTGTTGCAGTGACTCAGTTTCTTCTTGTTCAGTCTTATGGTATCTCTCTCTTGTGCGCTACCTCGGTATGGTGTTGTCGTTGCAGTTGTGGTGGTATTTTTGGTTGAGCTAGCCTTTGTGCTAGGGTTTATCTGATTGGACTTGCTTTGTGAACGAAATCTATCTAAGAAAGGTTGTTGGGTTTTTCCCCCCATTTGGGGTTTTCCCAGGATAAATCTCATGTTCTTTTTGTCTTTGTTTATGTTGCTACTGTCTGTGTGGTAATGAAGTAAAGAACACAAGTAACATTAATGCTCTGTAAATAAGGAAAATCTAACATGGAATCAAAGTTGGTTACTTTCAGAACAATTTGACCACTAGAAAGAAGATTGCTACAACGACACCTTGCAGCTGCAATAATTTGTCAAGCTCGTTGAACACTATGCCAAGGATGTTGGGGATAATTCTTTCATAGAGCAGTGAGCCCTACCCTAGCGCATCCCCTAAAACCTTAAACATGCAGTTTGGTGAAGTTTGAAAAATTGATGTTTTTTAGGGCTAGGGTTTCTACCAGTGAAAAATGACAACCAACATGAGAGTTGAAGATAGATTGGATGGAGTAGATAACTTCATATCGTGGAAGCACATAGTTCTCATTCTAGAAGAGAATGAGTTATTGTATCACATCAAGAAAATGCTTCTAGAACCAGAAGAAGAAGACACCAAAGCAAAATTCAGGAAGAATGAGGTCAAGGCCAAGAGGATCTTGACAAACTCAATAAAGGATCATCTGATACTTAATGTATCAGAATTGAAGACATCGAAGGAAATTTTTGATTCCCTAACCAAACTTATGAAAATAACAATACCACTCAAAAGTTTACTCTATGGGATCAACTTAGAAACGTGACCATCAACAAATCATAAACATTAGCCAACTATTTCATGAGGATCTTGCAGATCAAGGACCAACTAGCATCCATTGGAGATCCAGTAGAAGACGTTGAAATCGTGACTACTACACTCAATGGATTTCCCTCCTCTTGGGATCCATTTGTTCAAGGGATTTGCGCCATAAGCAAATTGCCCAAGTTCAACAAGCTACAGGTTCACTACACCCAAGAGGAATCCAGGTTGATATCCAAATCATAGATGACTAATGATGATGAAAATCAAGAACTTGTTGCCCAAGTGAAGAAGAGAAATGAAAAGGAAGAAGGCAACCCAAAGAAGCCTAAGAAACCACGCCACATGAAGGATGCGTCAAATATCAAATGCTACAACTGCAAGGAGATGGGATATCATGTCGCATAACGTCCTCTTAAATATGAAAAGGGAAAGAAGAAGCACCATGGACATGTAGAAGATGTTGAAGAGAAGGATGAAGAGTATGTCCTTTAGCCAGTAGTGCTTCCAAGCATAAGATTGGGAAACTATAGAAGACAACCCAAGTGGAACAACAACAACTAAACTCTAGGTTTGCATATCAGGTTTGATATTTCCTTGTATTGTTGCAGTTTAAGTATGTGTTGTAACTAGAGTAGCAATCTTTAGAATTCTATTATTTCCATTGTTATTGCTAGTTTAGTAACACTTGATTATTTTCGGTACGACTACCATTAAATAAATGCTCATATTAATAATGCACTTGTTTACAAGATAAATTGATCTCCTCTATGAGATCTTCTTGGTGTAAGTTTTAAACCTGTGAAGTAAAGCAATGCATATAGATTCTTAAGCAAAACATAATTTAATCAATGGCCCATACACATATTACACAGAGATTTTATATCGGAAACCCTCAACCAAGAAAACATTTCTTATATTCATTATATCGAATTTCACCGTTCACTATAGAATATATACAATGTTTTTAGGTATTCCGTAGATACTGTTATCGCACAGTTTGTAGTTTAGGTCAAAGGCTAAAGGATAGAGGCAAAATTGGCGTAACAGGAACCTTCCCCACCCAATGTCACCTCAATGGGGAGGTTCTTTCTATTTAGGGAGGTTAACCCAGGGGACATGTCCCCGGTAACCTGGGGTTTTGAAGAGGCAAAGGTATAAAGTCAAGATTAAAGTTCCCCCCTCACAGGTTACCACCAAGGTCAGACAGTCTAGCTAATCAGCCAATAAAGAAGTGTATGCCCGAATGAAAACACCTGCCTGGAACAAGACAACAATAATACAGTATATATGCAGGCTATAACTCAATGGGTTAGCACTTCAATGACTATCTGGTAATAATTAATAAGCAATGTAAAAAGAATAGATATCAATGAGGTCAACGTTTTATCAATCAACGATGAAAAAAGAATCAATTCATTAATAACTATCAAGATGATCAAGCCAACAATGTATCCAACCAACACTTTACTCAATAAATGCTTTAGATCATCATCCAATTGCTTATCATTAAAAATGGCTGTGTCAAGATGGATTATTCAAGGGTGACATTAGCCTTATCTAGGTTAGTTTGTTAGTTAGGGTTTCAAAATTCAAAGTTTTGAGAGTGGTTTTGGACACTATGACCTCAACGTTGTGTGCCTAAGATTAGTGCCTAAGGGTATATGGAGTCAATAAAGGAGAGGACACAATATTGAAGGGGTAACAGGCTAAAGACGAGAGAGAAGGGTTCTAGAGTGCTGCAATGGCAGGGCCCTAGAATCAAAACCCTAGGGGAAAAAGGCTCACTCCGGTGTTGCTTAAGCAAGGCCTCGTGCTCTTTCCTCCTTCTTTAGGTCAAACTTGGCAAACAACTAGCATAAATAAAGAGTTAAAACAAGATGATTTAATGAGGGAAAGTGTTGTAAAGACAAGGCTCTATCATTTAAACCCTAAAAGATGGACGACCCTAGGTGTAGAGAACCTAGGCCTAGGACGTCACCCTCCTTTTAACCTTCAAAATCAAAACTAGCTTAAGGGAAGAAGTTAGATGAGTGTAGCAAAGGCTAGGCTCTATCATCCTCCTTCAATGGCTGAATATTTCTCTCTAAGGGGACATATGACAAGGACCTACTTGTGTGCTTGTCACCTAGGGTTTTAAAATCAACAATTTTATAAGTAAATGCAAGAATTACTAACCTACAACCATTTAATCAAGAAGTTTTGCAGGAAAAATACTTACATATCATGAAGCAAAGCATGTGCAAACCCTAGTTGTAAACCTTCCTCAAGAGAAATGCCATAATATGCCAAGAAAAGCCTCCCATCAACAAGTGCGCCTCACTTTTAAAGACAAAATACCCAATAAGGGTGCAAAAATTAGAGCTCACAAGTGTGAGTGATTGTGTTATGTCCAAATGAGGGAAAAAACATCCTCAATTTATAGCATCTCATGACCTTTAATTTAAAATTAGGTCATTAAAAATAGCCGACAAGGCTAATAACCAAAAATCATACTGTTTTACATTAAAGTGTTAAATGAAACCCTAAATGAGCAATAAACAGGACGTCAAGCCCCTCTGAGGGAAACGTTGGCCCTTTTTAGGGAAAAATGCAACACAAGATGACAAACGTTGGCCCTCCTTGGGCCTCCAAACTTTGCCACATGTGCTAAACTTCTCTGTCAAGATGCCATACACTGGAGGTGATGTCATGGCTCCTAGATGACGTCCCGGGGCATCAAAAGGGGCACATTCCACCTGTAGTGGGTCAACCCCCTTGGGCTGGGCGCAGCCAAGGAGTCTTGGATGAAAACATCCTTCTTCTTCTCTTGTGCAAAGGCTCGACCAATCATTGTCCTGTCTCTGCGCCTGATGGGGTCCCAACAACCATCTGATGGGCTCTTCAGCCCCATGGAGGTTCGAGCTAATCATCTCGCCAAGTGTACCGGTCCAACTGGTACCTGTCCATCGGGCATGATCCTGCACATCAAAAAATTCGCCCTCCATGGGCTCATTAGTCACAGGGATCATAGCAATGTCAATCATATTTCATCATTAATTTTATCAAATGCATGCATAAAACCCCTAATATATCATCCAATAGCTCAAAGACATTACAATGACCTACTATACAAAGCCGAAGAAAAAGACAAAATGCCCTATTGGGCCA
>JASDQU010103918.1:0-15677 GCA_032191745.1 Picea mariana
ATATAATAATAATAATAATAATTAAAATTCTAGCTCCTAAAATAGTTTTCACTAGATCTCATCCAGATCTAGAACCCGCAACAACAATAGACAATCCCAAAAAATTACTCAGAAAGAAAAATGCTGCAGAGGGTTTCGGGAGTCACAATCCAGTTCATAGGTCCCCTTCTCTTCCATAGAAGTTGGTTTCCCTTCAAGATATCAAGTTTGACATATCTTTTGAACAAAGCCTTTTTAGAACAAAATCCGACAGCTTTGTAAGTGAAACAGTTTTAGATCAAACCATCCTGCAACCCAAGACCCCTGAAATAATTTCTCGCAGGGTAGACGTTGATCAACGATTTCTCCAGGAGTTTGACAAGTTTGAAGATATAGTTTTGAATCTTGATCAAGCCTTAGACAAAGCTCACTTTCAACAGTCAATCAAACTTTCTGCCTTGACTATTGCAACAACTTCTGCTAAACCTAAACCAACTCACTCCGTTCCTCCTAGCCCTTCATCTTCCACAACTTTTGTCACTTCACCTCAAATAACACATGTCATTGTCCAGCCTCCTCCACCAATCATGGTAGCAAGATATGATCCATTGGTATTGGTCACTCCTTTACATGCCATGCCTCAGGACTATCAAACCAGACTTCCTCAGTTTGATGGTACTGGTCCTCTGAATGCACAACAACATGTTGACAAAATGAATGATTATTTTAATTTGCAGGAAGTAGGTGAAGTTGATGTGTATATGAGACTATTTGCACAAAGTCTGTCTGGAGAAGTAAAAAAGTTGTTCAAAACCTTACGTGTTGCTTCCATAACTGACATTGTTTCTTTTCATCGAAGTTTCTTGACAGATGGGAGGTAAAGAAAAATCCTCTCCAGATCTTGTCATAATATGAGAATATCAGAAGGAACCAAGGAGAGACAGTTCATGATTATTGCACTCGTTTCAACAATCTGTACAATGGAATTCTAGTTGTTATCAAACCACCTCTAGGTTTAGCATTAATAAAATTCCCTGATGGATTTGACGCTGACATGTCATATCAGCTAAGGGAAAGAAATTATGCTACTTTGAAAGACATGCAGAAAAGCGTGGAAGAAAATATTTTAGCCAAAAGAGATAGACAGAGAACAAATAAGAGGGTCATGATTAAGGAAGAGCCTTCCACCTCCTCTTCAGATGCCAAACTAGATTCCCTAGCTAGAGCTATGGAGAGAATGATGGGGAGGCTTACTATAACTGATAGAAATCCACCCAGGGAGAACCACGATGCTCCTCAGATTCAAAATATGAACTTCAGAAGAAATCCTCCCCAGATCAGGCAGAGAGATCCCAGATATCAAAGAGAACAGAGGGGGCCTGATCAGTAGATCAGACCACACTCCAGGAAAATTATGCTCATGAAGGTGAGGAGATAATCGAAAAATTGGACGACACTCATATAAACCTCATGGGCGTTCATGATGATGAATCCATTTTTCTTACTTAGGAAGAGCATGAGCTTTTTCTCCTTTCACAAACATAGGTAAATGAGGAAGCAGAGGAAGTAGAACAACAGGCCTTTGAAAATGCTATAATGGAGGTACACAGGCAGTATAACCTGAGAAGCAAGAAGGAAAATGAAAACCCTCCAAAGAAGGCTACTAAAATAAAGAAGGCTACCAAAACAAAGAGAATAGTCGAGACCAAGAAAACCTCAGAAAACTCTCCCAAGAGATAGGTATGACGGCCTTGAATGTCAGATCTGCAAATTACTCGGACACGGTAAATCTTGCTGATGATCAACTAGAGCTCCTATTTGGTCCTGAAGTTGATGGTCAAACCGATAATGGTGTCGTGGCCCCTTTTTACATCATCCTGAATATCCATGAATTGATACTACACAATGCTATGATGGATTCGAGTGCCTCTCACAACCTGATGCCCAAAGCTATGATGGAAAAGTTGGGACTTGAGGTCACAAAACCCTGCAAGGATTTGCATTCTTTTGACTCTAGCAAGATCAAATGTATAGGTATAATTAAAGACTTATGCATCACCCTAGCTCAAATCCTAGCTAAGAGTATGGTGATGGATATCATAGTTGCAGACATTCCCCCAAAATACGGTATGTTACTATCAAGATCCTGGGGAGCTAACATGAAAGGAAACCTGTAGCTAGATATTTCCTATGCCACCATCCCGGTATTTGGACAACATAGAAGACTGTACAGAGAAATGCTGATGAAGTATATGGTCAGCAGTCAAGAAAAGCCACACAAATGCCCACTATACTCTACACACTCTGATTTGGATTCTTTCATTCTGTACAATGATGGTGACTTGTAAGAACAAATCACTCACCTGGAAGATGAACACCCGATTCGAAAGAAGATAAAGAAATCACTGAGGTAAGAAATACTAAAACTGTGGAAAGTGAGGAACTGCCAACAGACTTTTGGAGCATGGATTTTGATGGAGCCGTGAGAAAGGAGGGAGCTAGAGCTAGAGTTTGGTTGCATAATCACAGATCAAGGTATCCAGATAGTCATTCTTACAAACTGAATTTCCCATGCACTAACAACATAGTTGAGTACGAAGATTTGGTGCTCAGCCTACAACTACTGAAGAAAGTTGGTGCCAAACGGATTATGGTAAGGGCTGATTCTGAGTTGATTATCAAGCAAATTAAAGGTGAGTATGCAACTAAACATCCCAGAATTAGAGCTTACAAGAACACTGTTTTAGATGCCCTTCAATGTTTTACTGAAATCGACTTGCAAGTAATGCCCAGGGGACAAAACATACTTGCAGACGGTTTGGCTACGTCAGCAACTACCTGCAAAATACCCTTTTGTCCCACTCGCCAATACAAAGCGGAGGTGAAGTGCAGACCAATCGTTCCAGACAACATCAGATACTAGCAGGTATTCAGGAATGACGACCAAATTGAAGACTTCCTAGAATGTAAGAATGATTTCGAATGTACAAATATAGATTTAGAGAATGATGATGTTGATGTAAATAAATCTGTTTTTGAAACTGGTAGTGTAAATAAAGTAGATTCTGAGGAATTGAATGAAATAAAGTAGGTGCAGAGGAATTGAATGAAAATGAGGTAGATTATGGTATTCTATAGTTGAAAAATAATGTGTTACCTATAGGTTTAGTTCTGCTAGAAGACTTGTTCGATTTTAACAATGTATCCAAAAAATCGAAAATTGAAGCTAGTGGTAAAGAGGTCGAAGAATGTAACATAGGAAAAAATAAAAAACCCAAGATGATAAAACTTTCCAAATCTCTGCCCCCTGAGCAAAAATGCAAATACATTGAGCTTTTTAAGGAATATGTAGATGTGTTTTCTTGGATTTATGAGGACTTAAAATCCTATGACACAAGTATCATACAACATCGGATCCCAATAAAGGAAGAACACAAACCTTTCAGGAAGAAGCTTAGGAGAATCAATCCCAAGTTGCTTCCCTTGATAGAAAAAGAAATCAAAAAAATGTATGATGCAAAAATTATAGTCCCCTTGAGATTTTCCAAATGGGTTTCTAACCTAGTTCCTACCAGGAAGAAAACTGGCAAAATCAAACTTTGCATAGATTTTAGAAATCTGAACAAGGTATCCCTCAAAGACAATTACCCTTTGCCTAAAATGGACCATATCTTACAAAAGGTAGTTGGGGCCAGTAGATTTCCGTACTAGGCAGTTTCTCAGGTTATAACCAGGTTCTTGTCCACCCATATGATCAGGAGAAAACAACTTTTACCACACCCTAGGGAACCTTCATGTATGTGAAGATGCCCTTTGGTTTGATGAACGTTGGTGCCACTTTCCAAAGAGCAATGGATATCGCTTTTGTGGATGAACTTGGGATATTTATAGTCATATATATGGATGATGTGACTGTCTACTCCAAATATGAAGAGGAACAATTGCAACATCTCAGATGTGTGTTTGAGAAGTGCAGAAAGTCTTGGATTTCATTAAATCCAAAGAAAATCCTTTTAGGTTTAGAGGAAGGCAAGTTGTTGGGACACATAATCTCTAAAGATGGAATTAAAATAGATCCCAGCAGGATAGAAGCCACCCAGAAGGTGGAACACCCTAGGAACATCAAAGAGCTACAATCATTCATTGGCAAAATAAATTTCTTTAGAATATTCATACCCAACTTGGCCGAACTTCTTAGGAACATCACAAATATGTTGAAAAAATACACAAAAATCAGATGGAACACTGAGTCCAAACAATCATTTGAACATGTGAAACATGCACTCATACAAGCTCCAGTTTTGATCAGTCTAGACTACACCAAATACTTTTACCTTTTCTCCTTAGCTTCTGAACACACCATCACAGCAGTACTATTGCAGAAAAATAGTGAAGGGTACAAACAACCCATAGCATTTTTCAGCAAATATTTGAGAGATGCTGCTTTGAACTACAACATAATGGAGAAACACACTTTTTCTCTCGTGAAAGCCATAAAGGATTTTAGAGTCTATATTCTCCATTCTCACATAATTGCTTATGTTCCAAATGTAGTGGTGAAGGATATCTTGACTCAGGATAATACAGATGGTAGGGGAGGAAAGTGGATTGCGGTTATTTTGGAATATGACATTGAAATAAAACCTACTAAACTGATCAAAGGACAGGGTCTAGCAAAACTAATGGTTGAATCTAATTTTCATGCACTAGACATTAATTTGTTCGCTGTAGTTGACGAGCAGGAAGAGCGGGCGACTCCAAATGTAAAAGAGGTATTCTTAAACTCCCCTTGGTACGAAGACCTCATTTTTGTACTTCATAATTTACAATCTCCTCCTGGTTTGACCAAGACCAAAGCCATATTTATTAAACTGAAAGCATTGACATTATGTATTCTAGAAGGTAACCTTTATTGGAAATATCTTGGTGGTATCTTGCTTAATTTCCCGTTAAAAGATGAAGCTGACAGAGTTCTGTAGGATTTCCATGCAGGAGATTGTGGTGGGCATATGAGTTGGAAGACCACAACTAACAAGATTCTGAGAGCTCGTTTCTACTAGCCTACTTTGTTTGCTGATGTTCATCAGAAAGTTACTTCTTGCCAAAAATGCCAAGTTTTTGAAGGTAAAAGGATGCTTCTGCCTCTCCCCATGAAACCCATCTCAGTTGAAGATCCTTTCCAACAATGACGTTTAGACTTTATTGGAGAAATACATCCATCCTCATCGGGCCAACACAAGTGGATCCTCACAGCCACAGACTACTTCACGAAGTGGATTAAGGTTGTGCCATGCATGCAATCTACTGACTATGTTATCATCAAATTTTTAGAAACTAATATCTTGTCTCATTTTGGATGCCCTAGAAAAACTATAGCTGACAATGCAGCGAATTTCAAATCCAAAAAACTCATAGAATTTTGCATCCAATACCACATTATTTTGGGACACTCAACAACTTATTATCCTCAAGGAAATGGGTTGGCTGAGTCCTCAAACAAAAGTCTGGTGAACATTCTCAGGAAAACACTGCAAGAAAATAAGAAATCATGGCATAATAAGTTGGTTTTCGTGCTCTGGGCTAATAGAATAAGCTCCAAAAGATCAATTTGCATGTCTCCATACCAATTATTGTATGGTACTGAAGCAATTTTTCCCCTTTCCTTAGGAGTCCCTGTCATAAAACTATTGCAGAAAGCACAAGTAGAACCAAATGATGTTCAAAGGAGAATAAATCAAATGATTCATTTAAATCAGTCTAGAGAAGAGGTATACAACAAGACTAAGGTCATCCAGGAGAACATAAAAAATATTTTTTACAGAAGGACTAAAGAAGATGATTTTGAGTTAGGTGACTTGGTTCTGAAATGGGATTCCAAAAATGAGGATAAGGGTAAACACGAAAAATTTGATATCTTATGGAAAGGCCCTTACATCATTCATGCATTCAGAGGAAATAACGCATTTTTTCTCAAAAACAGTGATGGAACAGACCTGCCAGGTGGACCTGTGAATGGTAGGATGCTGAAGCATTAACTTTCACCCCAATAAAGATATCACAAATCTTTTTCCACTGTACATACCATTTATTGTTTTTTACATTTAGGTTGTGTGTGGGTGATATTGATCAGATGGTTGAAGCCCACAGAGAAGGCCCTAAGCCACTGACCAGTGCCACCTAATTCTCAAAATAAAAACAAAACAGACAACAGAAATAAGCTATGGAGAAAATCTTCACAGACATCATGAAGCAGGTTCTTGGCACCTCGCAAGGAGAGCACCATCCCTAGGTGGAGCCACTGTTATAACCCTATATTTCATAGGATCAACTAGTGACTGGAAATTTTTAATCTTGATGTAGTTTGGTTGTAAATAATATTTCATTTTTTGCAAATTATTTTCAAAAAGAAAGAAAATAAAAATAAAGAAAAATAAAGAAAAGAAAAGAAAGAAAAAAGAAAGAAAAGAAAAAGAATAGGCTTAGTGAATAACGCTTGGCTAAACTGTTTAATCTTAGCCAAGTAGATAGGTTAGTTAGTGAATAAATTTGATCAAACTATTTAAACTTGGTCAAATAGCCCCAGGGTAGAGGAATTTCTTAGCCCAACAGTCTAATCTAGGCTAAATGTGTAGGTATATAGGATAGGACATAGGCTAGCCATTTTTTCCTTCAATAAAAAATGCATGATGTTCGATGAAAATTCATGATTTTGATGTTTGAAGTGTGTTTCCTAATCCCATGGTGAAAAAATGCAAGGAAAACAGTGCAACAAACCCACAAAAGAGCACTATCCTAAGTTTTAGTTGCGCATTTTGATTCGCGCCTGGAAATTAAAGAGTGCATATTATGTTAAGCCCTAATATTGGCTCATTACCCCTTAATTGGGGCATATTACATTAGTAATGTTATTTTATTTATGTCGGCTTTATTCCATTAATTGTAATTATACCTCATAGTCTCCTATATATACCAAGGAGACATTTTCATTTGGAATCATATTGGAATTGTACATTTATGTGGGCATAAGGAGGTTGCCCCCTCAAAGAGGCTTATTATCTGAATTTCTCTCTTTTTCAAGGCGTTGAGTAGTTATTCTGAGGTTTTTCTATGCTATATTGATATTTGGTTCTTAACATATGGTATCAAAGCTCAAGGTCTTGGGATTTCGCTGCTACATCTGAGACACCTTGGAATTTTTTCTATAACTTTGTTTCTACAACGTTTCAGAAGGAACGACTTAGAGGATATTTAGTAGACAGATCAAGGTACGTTGGGTTAAAATTTCATCTCCTGAGGCCTTATAATTTCAGATATACAGTCTGTGAAAGATATGGTTATGGAATCATCCTGAACTGAGTCATTGTGGAATTTTCGCTATAAAAATTTTTCTGTAACGTTTCAGACCCTGATTTTCGGAGGATATTCACAGAAATTAGTAAGGTATCTGTGGTAAAAATTTCAGCTTCTGGGTCATATTACATTTGTAGATACACCCTATGGAAGATAGGGTATCTGAGTAGTCCTATTGACTAGTCTCAAGAAGGTGTTCCAGGTAAAACAATAATAACTTCTTCCTAGAGTATCCAAATTGAGTGAGATTAGTTTCATTGGATAGTGGATAGTCTGTAGTATTTATGGTACGAGTTTCAGAATTTATATCAATTATTTTGTGTGGGGCACGCTATACAAGTGACATCTCCCAGAAAGGCCAAAAATTAGCAAGTTGTGGGGAAGTTACTGTAAATTCCACTTGGCACGTCCAATTTTGATCAGACCCATGGAATTGCAGAGAAGAAATATCAGAGAACTAAAAAAAATAAAGTTTCATACCTAGAAGGGCTGAAACTTTGGAGATACAACAGAAGAAATATTTTCTAGCAGAACCACCTCAAAATCAAGGTTCAAAAGTGATACTTGGCCAACATGCCACCCATAAAGGGAACTTCTACACCAAATAAGCCTCCAGATAATCCTACATTGACTCTTGATGAAGGTGAAGAAATGCATAGGGACATAAATGATTTACAAAAGAAGACAGTAAAAAAAGATGAACTACAAGAGATGATGGAGGGTTTAAAAGGGGAGATCATGGAAGGATTGAAAAATTTCATAATAGAGATGACACCTGAAAGTGAAAACGTATCCCATAAAATTCATGATGAGGACAAAAGGAAAGTGAATCAAGAATGGAGAAATTACAACTTTGGGTTGAGGACCAACCATGTTCCTAAGATCGATATGAGGAAGTTTGATGGAAAGGACCCACTCACATGGATACTTCAGATGGAGCAATTCTTTGATCTACATAATGTGCCACATACACAAAAGGTACGAATTGCTTCTTTATATTTAGAACAAAATCAATTTGTATGGTATCGATGGATTTGTTCTCGCAAATCACTCATCACTTGGACAATTTTCATGGAAGCAATGATAGCACACTATGAGGATACANAGGTTGCCCCCTCGAAGAGGCTTATTATCTTAATTTCTCTCTTTTTCAAGGTGTTGATTACTTATTCTGAGGTTTTTCTATGCTATATTGATATTTGGTTTTTAACAGTGTGTGTGTGTGTGTGTGTGTGTGTGTGTGTGTGTGTGTGTGTGTGTGTGTGTGTGCACGCGCGCATGACTACCATGCAATGTTACTGTTTTCTTTATGCAATAAGCACACCACTATAAAATGAATTATGAACGGAGTTCAATCGGTGTAAGGTGCTTGCACCAATAGTTGGTTTCTATGGTGCATTGAAAGAATTAATGGAGCTTGAAACCCTGAGCTAGATTTCAATTTTTCAATGCATGAAACAAATAAAAAAATAATAGAAAGAAATATGACCGTATAACTCTATAGTGGGAGAAAGGGTAGGAAACTAGGGTTTTCTAAGCCTCATTTCACAAAACTAGAAAAATATCTTGAAAGCATAAATTCATGGCCAAAGAAAAATAATAATTTGATTTCATGTGCATTGCTATGTGATGGATTGCTTACCTCATCCTCACTTTTTTGAATACCTTGTATCTATATAAAAACTATGCAGTTGGAGCTCTCATGGCCAAACATCCAAACCCATAATGAACACATAGGAGAAAGATATAAATGGCATTATGATGCAAGAGCATCGCTTCATGTTAGAAATGCACCAACTAGACAACACATTCAACGTGCATTCAATGAAGGGAGAGGCGCCAACCCTCTCATTTTAAAATTTGAATTTGAATTAAATATTGTAAGGCTGGTAAGATCTAGATCTGATTCGGACTAGACAACCATTGAATGTAATTCAATGTAAATTAATGAGAATAGGTAGCTTGGAGGGAAGAGCTCAAGGAACCCCTTTGGTAGAAAGATATTTGTATCTAGATTCATAATAGGATGATTAGAGAAAAAGGCAGAGAGAAGAGATGAGAGAGATAAGACTCTGTTGCAGTCTGAGCTTGAACATATTGTAAACATGCATTCTGAGATTAATACAAAGAGAAGTTTTTCTTGCATGAGAACCTTTGTGTGTTTATGTGTATTTGGGGAATGAATGTATTTTATGTGTTTGTATGCATATGTTGTAGATGTATGTTAGATTCCATCTGCAGGGATAGACAAAATTTCATATCTATGACTTTCTTTGATTTTAGTCTGGGTTCTTTGTGGCTTCATGCAAGGGGTTGCATGACAGAGTGTTGAGGACTCTGAAAGCCAATGCAAGTGTGCACATCTGAGTTCTATGGAATTTAGAAAAGAACGTGCCAGGAGGGCACACCAAAGGAAGTCATAGACTCAGGAAGAAGCCTAAGAGTTACTTAATACTCTGGAGGTGAAGATTGTGCAGAGGAAGGCACAGAGAGACATAATCACTGAGGATTCTATGAAGCTTTGCCAGGAGGGCATCGAGCGAGTGCAAGTAGTGCACCAAGGAACTTTGTTTCAAGTTCTGTGATAAAAAGAGTGTCTAGGGGAAGACACTTACAGAGTTGTTGAATGCTTTGTAGGCTCAACAAGGTGTTTTTTAGCAGAAGTTGCCAAGAGAGCACCTATATCCTTTCAAGGGGAGAAAGGAATGGAGTTGTTGAATACTCTGGAGGAAGACCTATGCAAGGACTGAACCAGGCCAACCCTCAGAAAAAGTGTTGAAAGGCAGCCATTTGAGGGCTCATCAAGCATAAGGAGTGTGCGTAGAGTAGAACTGTTTCCAAGTTCATAAGATCATGAGAGATAGCACAAGAAGTGTGCAAAGAGTGGACTATTCTAAGTCGAGAAGCTCAGGAGAGATAGTACAAGTTTGCACGTAGAGCGCAAGTATGTGCCAGAGTCGAGGCCGAGTTGCATAGCCAAATCTCAGGAAGGATATTGTTTTCAGAATGCAGGTGAGACCCAAAGACGTCAGGGCTCACAGAAAAAGAAAAGGTCAAGGCCTTTGAAGCATTGATATCTATCAAATCTGGGAAGAAAGGTGCCAAAGATCAGGAGGAGGAGCACAACTATTGTTGGATCGAGCAGGGGGAAGATCGGGACCGTTGGAACCCACATCCAGACAGCGAAAAATGTGCATGGGAAGAGATCATCTTTGAACCATCAGATTTGACCACAGAGGACCAACAACCGTTAGATCTGGAGGAAGACGCATGAGGCTTAACCCTTGTGTATGCAGAGGAGTGGACTTGTCAAAGTCCTGAAGTTCTAAAATGATCAGAATCATCCATAATTGGAGGTGACATGTGGCATCAGATATGGGGTGTTTGTGGAATCGGATATCAGGAGATTTGCAAGAAGCAGAGGAGAAAACTTGCGAAAGGAGGAATTGCGAAATAATTCTGGACCGTTGGATCCCAGGTGACAGGTGGTGAGGGATCGGCATTTAGTTGACTCGCGCATCAGAGAATTCAATGGGAAGAGTTTTAAGAACTCGCGAGGCCCGAACTTGCGATTTGATTTGAGCCATCAGATCATAGGAGGAACCGTGACCGTTGATCTGGAGCGGATATATAAGAATCAGGAACCGAGAGAGAAGGGAGGAAGCTGCCTCCAAAAGTCCCGAAATGTGAAGTCCCAATTCGAGTGAGAATATATGAACCATTGGATCTTGGAGCGTTAGGAGCAGTTGATCTGACGCAAGAGAATTTTGGGAGTTCGGGGATCGGGCTTTTGAGGATAAAGTGTTTGACTAAGTTTCGACTTCGTGAAACACGAAATCTCGACACGCTCGGAGGGTTAGCCCCAGGTCACAGGAAAGGCTCACATGAATAGGAGACTAAGGGAGAAGCTAGTGGAGACTAAGCCCTTAGACCCAGAGATCAGGATTTCAGGGAACTAAGAGTTGGAATTGACTCACATTCATTTCCCTGACACGCAAAACCGCGATACAATCACAGACGTCAATCAAGGAGAGCGTAGGACCGTCAGATTTGGTCTTGGGGAGGAATCGGTAGATTTGGGCTCAAGAGAGTCGGGTGGCTTGTATGTAGAACACCTAAGGTCCCGAAATGTGAAGCGCCTTGTGATAGGCATGCAGTCACAGTATGTGGTTGCATGGGCGAAGCTTGCGCCAGGTGCTTGTTTGGGCAGGTGCAGTTTCTTTAGGGCATGTGGATAAGATAACAAGATTCCAACGGGGAATCAAAGAGCTTCTTCAACTCGATAGATTGAAGAATGATCCTTGACTGAGAGGTCAGCGGACCCTACCGAGGCAAAGTATGGGGTCTGCACCAGGTGCTATCTGAACCATCGGATATTGGAGTGTCAGGAGCCATTTATCTGATGTGAGAGAATTTTAGAAGTTCGGGGATCGGGCTTTCAAAGAGAAAGTGTTGGACTAAGTTTCGACTTTGTGAAACGTGAAATCCTTACGTGCTCGAAGGGTTAGCCCCAGGTCACAGGAAAGGGTCAAATGAATAGGAGACTAAGGGAGAAGCTAGTGGATACTAAGTGCTTAACTTGGATATCGGGATTTCGAGGAACAAAGAGTTGGAATTTACTCATGTTCATTTCCTCGACATGCGAAACCACAATACAATCGCATTCATCAATTGAGGAGAGCGCAGGACCATTAGATATGGTCTTGGGGAGGAATTGGGAGATCAAGGCTCAAGAGAGTCGGGTGGCTTGTATGTAGAACACCCGAGGTCCCGAAATGTGAAGCACCTTGTGATAGGCATGCAATCACAGCCTGTGGTCGTATGGGGGAAGCTTGCACCAAGTTCTTGTTTGTGTCGGTGCAGCTTCTTTAGGGCCTGTGGATCAAATAACAGGATTCCAGTGGGAAATCGAAGAGTTGCTTCTGCTCGATAGATTGAAGAATGATCCTCGACCGGGAGCTCAGTGGACCCTGCCGAGGCAGAGTAGGAGGTCTGCACCAGGTGGTATCAAAGCACAATTTTTTTAAATTTATGTAGAAAAGATTAGAGAAAGGATATACTCTGATACCACGTGGTATCAGAGCACATATGTTTTTAAATTTCTCTAGCAGAGAGTAGAGAAAGGATATAATCTAACACTAGGTGGTATTAGAGCACAGATTTTTTAAATTTCTGTAGCAGAGAGAAGAGAAAGGATATACTCTAATACCAAGTGGTATTAGAGCATAGATTTTTTAAATTTCTATAGAAGAGAGTAGAGAAAGGATATACTCTGATACCAGGTGGTATCAAAGCCACGTTATGTCTGTAGATTTCAGGCAGAGGGAGGCAGCGTAAATAAGGGGATAGTTTGATATCGTCAGTGGTGTCAGGAGCTCAAGTTGTTGGCCAAAGGATAGGGTGTTGTTTCTTTGTGAGTGGAGATCCATTTGCATGAAGGAAAAAGATAGTTGACGGCCAGGTGAGATGAAACCAAAGAGGAAAAATATGGCTAATGAAGTGCATGAATGTGGTCCAAGAGAAGACCGCCAGCAGAAAATAAAGTTTGAGGTGGACCAAGAGCTCACTGAGATGAGAGCACAAATGGAGAATCTTGCATTTAAGATGCAGTGGGATGCAAAGGTGCATTGGGTGTATGAGTGGCCCATGAAGAAGAAGGTGAAGTGACATGTTCAGAAAATGTTGGCCAAAGGATAGAAAAGGTTGTTAAATATGTGGTTGAGGTATGTTGAAAGCCTCAGAGGTGAAAAGGATATGGTTCATATTTGTGAGCCAGAAGCTTGGAAGAGTCTCAGTGATGATGAGCAGAAGAGATAAGAGAAGGGTCTTAGAAACTGCCTGGTGAGTAGTAAAGAAAGTTCAGATTTCCAGGTGGGCAATGAGATGGGATCATTGGAGGATCTCATAGACTGACAGGATGGCAAGGAAGAAATCCCAGATTGCTCGGTGGGAAAGGGAGAGGAGATGAGACTGTCTGATAGTCTCATGAACTCAGAGGTGAGTTTAGATCAATAAGGAATGCTGACAGAGAGGGAAGATCAAAGGAGTGTTCTAATCATTGGGGAAATTCGGATATTCCTAGCAAGCAACCCAGTAGAGGCCACAATACATGTTGCAGATGCAGCAGCAGGAGAAGGACAACCAATAGTGATTGTCATAGAGGAAGAAGAAATGGAGCAGATGTTGGTATCTTCCCCAACAGAAGAAGAGCATGCAGTTAAGATGCTCACTCCATGGAAGAAGGAGTTGGAGATGCTGGAGGATTGGTTGAACCATCTAGAGCCAGTAGATGACTACCATGAGAAAAGAATCATGCAAATCATGGGAGAGGGGAATTCGACAGAATTTCTCATAAATTTTAGCCAGGGAGCTGGATAGATGATGATTGCAGCACTCAAGCCTACAGCAGAAGATGAATCAAAATTCTAGTCTGGGGAGCATCTAGGGAAATCTAGAGTTGAACGAGCAGGTGAAATGGTAGAATCTAGTCTGTCAGAGGAAGTGACTGAGCAGCAAGTCAGTCAAGAAGAGACTACAGAATTAGAGTTTGCAGAAAAGTGGTGACTTAATGGCACAAGGGGAGATGAAAACAACAAGGGGGCTCAAGTTGATCCACCCATTACAAATAAGGAAGTGCATGAGAGAAGAATTCCAGAGAGCCATCCATTAGAATAGTTGGATAGGGAGATAGAAGAAATCAAAAGGCTAATGTTGAGGTCATCACGTGAGACTGCCAGCAAGGAGAATCTGAGCAGAAGGAAGCCTGCCATAGCAGCAAGGAAGAAGCAACACCAGCAACAAAGTAGTGCAGCAAATGGAAAACTCCAAAAGATAGTTTGTGATCCAGGTGGATTTCAACAACAGAGTTGGGAAGCTCATGAGAAGGAGCTCATGAATTTTTCACAGCAGTGGAGTATGATGCAGGAGCATCTCTTCACGTCAGCAATGCACCATCCAACCAACACATTCAATGCGCATTCAATGAAGGGAGAGGCATCATACCTCTCATTTTAAATTTTGAATTTGAATTAAATATTGTAAGGATGGTAAGATCTAGATCCGATTCGGACTAGACAGCCATTGAATGTAATTCAATGTAAATTAATAAGAGTAGATAGCTTGGAGGGAAGAGCTCAATGAGCCCCTCTGGTAGAAATATCTTTGTATCTAGATTCATAATAGGATGATTAGAGCAAAAGGCAAAGAGAAGAGAGGAGAGAGTTGAGACTCTGTTGTAGTCTGAGCTTGAACATATTGTAAATAGACATTCTGAGATTAATACAAAGAGCAGTTTTTCCTGTATGAGAACCTTTGTGTGTTTATATGTATTTGGGGAATGAATGTATTTTATGTGTTTGTATGCATATGTTGTAGATGTATGTTAGATTCCATCTGCAGGGATAGTATTTCATATCTGTGACTTTATTTGATTTCAGTCTGGGTTCTTTATGGATTCATGAAAGGGGTTGCATGACAGAGTGCTAAGGACTCTGTAAGCCAATGCAAGTGTGCACATCTGTGTTCTATGGAATTCAGTAAAGAACATGCGAGGAGGGTGCACTAGAGGATGTCATAGACTTAGGAAGAAGCCTCAGAGTTACTGAATACTTTGGAGGTGAAGACTGTGTAGAGGAAGGCACATAGAGACATAATCACTGATGATTCTATGAAGCTCTGCCAGGAGGGCATCGAGAGAGTACAAGTAGTGCACTAAGGAACTCTGTTTCAAGTTCTATGATAAGAAGAGTGTCCAGGGGAAGACACTTACAAAGTTTTTGAATGCTATGTAGGCTTGGCAAGGCGTTTTTGAGGAGAAGCTTCCAGGAGGTCACTTATATCCTTTCAAGGAGAGAAAGGAACGAAGTTGTTGAATACTCTAGAGGAAGACTTGTGCAAGGAATGCACCAGGCCAACACTCAAACAAAGTGTTTAAAGGCAGCCATTTGAGGGTTTGTCAAGCATAAGGAGTGTGCGTAGAGGCGAGTTGTTTCGAAGTTCATAATCTCAAGAGAGATAGCACAACCAGTGTGCGACCAGTGGACTATTCTAAGTTGAGAAGATTGGGAGGGGCAGTGCAAGTTTTCATGTAGAGCGCGAGTACGCGCCAGAGTTGAGGCCGAGTTACATAGCCAAACATTAGAAAGGATAGGTTTTTCATAATGTAGGCGAGACTGAAAGACATCAGGGCTCGCAGAGGAAGAAAAGGTCGAGGCCTTTAAAGCATCGAGATCTTTCAAGTCTAGGAAGAAAGGTGCCAAAGCTCAAGAGGAGGAGCACAACTGTCGTTGGATTGAGTAGGGGGGAGATCTGGACCATTGGAATCCACGTCCAAATAGAGAAAAATGTGC
>JASDQU010103918.1:17978-46179 GCA_032191745.1 Picea mariana
CATAGTCTCCTATATATACCAAGGAGACATTTTCATTTGGAATCATATTGGAATTGTACATTTATGTGGGCATAAGGAGGTTGCCCCCTCGAAGAGGCTTATTATCTGAATTTCTCTCTTTTTCAAGGTGTTGATTACTTGTTCTAAGGTTTTTCTATGTTATATTGATATTTAGTTTTTAACAGTGTGTGTGTGTGTGTGTGTGTTTGTGTGTGTGTGTGTGTGTGTGTGTGTGTGTGTGTGTGTGTGTGCGCGCGCGCGCGCGCATGCACGACTACCATGCAATGTTATTGTTTTCTTTATGCAATAATCACACCACTATAAAATGAATTATGAACAGAGTTCAATTGGTGCAAGGTGCTTGCACCAATAGTTGGTTTCTATGGCACATTGAAAGAATTAATGGAGCTTGAAACCCTGAGCTAGATTTTATTTTTTCAATGCATGAAACAAATAAAAAAATAATAGAAAGAAATACGACCGTATAACTCTATTGTGGGAGAAAGGGTATGAAACTAGGGTTTTCTAAGCCTCATTTCACAAGACTGGAAAAAATATCTTGAAAGCATAAATTCATGGCCAAAGAAAAATAATAATTTGATTTCATGTGCATTGCTATGTGATGGATTTCTTACCTCATCCTCACTTTTTTGAATACCTTGTATCTGTATAAAAACCATGCAGTTGGATCTCTCATGGCTAAACACCCAAACCCATAATGAAACATAGGAGAAATCTATAAATGACATTATGATGCAAGAGCATCGCTTCATGTTAGCAATGCACCAGCTAGCCAACACATTCAACACGCATTCAATGAAGGGAGAGGCCCCAGCACTCTCGTTTTAAAAATTGAATTTGAATTAAATATTGTAAGGCTGGTAAGATCTAGATCTGATTCAGACTAGACAACCATTGAATGTAATTCAATGTAAATTAATGAGAGTAGGTAGCTTGAAGGGAAGAGCTCAAGAAGCCCCTTTGGTAGAAAGATATTTGTATCTAGATTCATAATAGGATGATTAGAGCAAAAGGCAGAGAGAAGAGAGGAGAGAGCTAAGACTCTGTTGTAGTTCGAGCTTGAACATATTGTAAACATGCATTATGAGATTAATACAAAGAGAATTTTTTCTTGCATGAGACCCTTTGTGTGTTTATGTGTATTTGGGGAATGAATTTATTTTATGTGTTTGTATGCATATGTTGTAGATGTATGTTAGAGTCCATCTGCAGGGATAGACAAAATTTCATATCTGTGACTTTCTTTGATTTCAGTCTGGGTTCCTTGTGGCTTCATGCAAGGGGTTGAATGACAGTGTTGAGGACTCTGAAAGCCAGTGCAAGTGTGCACATATGAGTTCTGTGGAATTTAGAAAAGAACGTGCCAGGAGGGCACACCAGAGGAAGTCATAGACTCAGGAAGAAGCCTAAGAGTTACTTAATACTCTGGAGGTGAAGATTGTGCAGAGGAAGGCACAGAGAGACATAATCACAGAGGATTCTATGAAGCTTTTCCAGGAGGGCATCAAGCGAGTGAAAGTAGTGAACCAAGGAACTTTGTTTCAAGTTCTGTGATAAGAAGAGTGTCCAGGGAAAGACACTTACAGAGTTGTTGAATGCTTTGTAGGCTCAACAAGGCATTTTTTTGCAGAAGTTGCCAGGACAGCACTTATATCCTTTCAAGGAGAGAAAGGAACGAAATTGCTAAATACTCTGGAGGAAGACCTATGCAAGGAGTGAACTAGACCAACACTCAGACAAAGTGTTGAAAGGCAGCCATTTGAGGGCTCGTCAAGCATAAGGAGTGTGCGTAGAGTAGAACTATTTCCAAGTTCATAAGATCATGAGAGATAGCACAAGAAGTGTGCGAAGAGTGGACTATTCTAAGTCGAGAAGCTTAGGAGAGACAGTACAAGTTTGCACGTAGAGAGCAACTATGCGCCAGAGCCGAGGCCGAGTTGCGTAGCCAAATCTCAGGAAGGATATCGTTTTCAGAATGCAGGTGAGACTCAAAGACGTCAGGGCTCGTAGAAAAAGAAAAGGTCAAGGCCTTTGAAGCTTCGATATCTGTCAAGTCTGGGAAGAAAGGTGCCAAATATTAGGAGGAGGAGCACAACTATTGTTGGATCGAGCAGGGGGAATATCTGGACCGTTGGAACCCACATCTAGACAGCGAAAAATGTGCATGGGAAGAGATTAGCTCTGAACCGTCATATTTGACCACAGAGGACCAACAACCGTTAGATCCGAAGGAAGATGCATGAGGCTTAACCCTTGTGTATGCAGGGGAGTCGACTTGTCAAAGTCCTAAAGTTCTGAAATGATCATAATCATCCATCATCGTAGGTGAAATGTGGCATCAAATATGGGGTGTTCATGGAATCGGATATCGGGAGATTTGCAAGGAGCAGAGGAGCAAACTTGTGAAAGGCGGAATCGCGAAATAATTCTGGACCGTTGGATCTTGGGTGATAGGTGGCGAGTGATCGGCATTTAGCTGACTCGCGCATCAGAGAATTCAATGGGAAGAGTTTTAAGAACTTGTGAGGCCTGAACTTGCAATTTGATTTGAGCCATCAGATCACAGGAGGAACCATGACCATTGATCTGGAGCGGATATCTGAGAATCGAGAACCGAGAGAGAAGGGAGGAAGCTGCCTCCAAAAGTCCTGAAATGCGAAGTCCCAATTTGGGCGAGAATATATGAACCGTTGGATCTTGGAACGTCAGGAGAAATTGATCTAACACAAGAGAATTTTGGGAGGTCGGGGATCGGGCTTTCGAGGATAAAGTGTTGGACTAAGTTTCGACTTCGCAAAACAGGAAATATCGACGTGCTCGGAGGGTTAGCCCTAGGTCACAGGAAAGGGTCACATGAACAGGAGGCTAAGGGAGAAGCTAGTGGAGACTAAGCCCTTAACCCAAAGATCAGGATTTCGGGGAATGAAGAGTTGGAATTGACTCACATTCATTTCCCTGACACGTAAAACTACGATACAATCATAGTTTTCGATCGAGGAGAGCACAGGACCGTCAGATCTGGTCTTGGGGAGGAATCGGGAGATTGTGTCTCAAGAGAATCGGGTGGCTTGTATGTAGAAAACCTGAGGTCCCGAAATGTGAAGCGCCTTGTGATAGGCATGCAGTCACAGTATGTGGTCACATGGGGGAAGCT
The DNA here is from genome assembly GCA_032191745.1 of Picea mariana. Classification (NCBI taxonomy): domain Eukaryota; kingdom Viridiplantae; phylum Streptophyta; class Pinopsida; order Pinales; family Pinaceae; genus Picea; species Picea mariana. Next base: position 21,154 of record JASDQU010103918.1, read on the forward strand.
TGTGCCAGGTGCTTGTTTGCACAGGTGTAGTTTATTTAGGGCATGTGGATCAGATAACAGGATTCCAGTGGGGAATCGAAGAGCTTCTTAAACTTGATAGATTGAAGAATGATCCTTGACAGGGAGGTCAGCGGACCCTGCCGAGGCAAAGTATGGGGTCTGCACCAGGTGCTATCTGAACCATCGGATATTGGAGCGTCAGGAGCCATTGATCTAACATGGGAGAATTTCAGGAGTTCAGGGATCGGGCTTTCGAGGAGCAAGTGTTGGACTAAGTTTCAACTTCGTGAAACGTGAAATCCTGACGCGCTCGAAGGGTTAGCCCCAAGTCATGGGAAAGGGTAAAATGAATAGGAGACTAAGGGAGAAGCTAGTGGATACTAAGTGCTTAACCTGGAGATCAAGATTTCGAGCAACAAAGAGTTGGAGTTTACTCATGTTCATTTCCCCGACACGTGAAACCGTGATATGATCATGGTCGTCGATCGAGGAGAGCGCAGGACTGTCAGATATTGTCTTGGGGAGGAATTGGGAGATTGGGGCTCAAGAGAGTCGGGTGGCTTGTATGTAGAACACCTGAGGTCCCGAAATGTGAAGTATCTTGTGATAGGCATGCGGTCACAGCATATGGTCGCATGGGGGAAGCTTGCACCAAGTGCTTGTTTGTGCGGGTGCAGTTTCTTTAGGGCATGTGGATCAGATAATAGGATTCCAGTGGGAAATCGAAGAGTTGCTTCTGCTCGATAGATTGAAGAACAATCCTTGACTGGGAGCTCAGTGGACCCTGCTGAGGTAGAGTAGGAGGTCTGCACCAGGTGGTATCTGAGCACAATTTTTTTAAATTTATGTAGCAGAGAGCAGAGAAAGGATATACTCTGATACCACGTGGTATCAGAGCACATATGTTTTTAAATTTTTGTAGCAGAGAGCAGAGAAAGGATATACTCTAACATTAGGTGGTATTAGAGCACAGATTTTTTAAATTTCTGTAGCAGAGAGAAGAGAAAGGATATACTCTGATACCAAGTGGTATCAGAGCATAGATTTTTTAAATTTCTATAGAATAGAGTAGAGAAAGGATATACTCTGATACCAGGTAGTATCAAAGCCACTTTACTTCTGTAGATTTCAGGTAGAGGGAGGCAACGTAAATAAGGGGACAGTTTGATATCGACAGTGGTGTCAGGAGCTCAAGTTGTTGGCCAGAGGAAAGGGTGTTGATGCTTTGTGAGTGGAGATCCATTTGCATGAAGGCAGCAGATAGTTGACGGCCAGGTGGGATGAAACCAAAGAGGAAAAAGATGGCTAATGAAGGCCATGAATGTGGTCCAAGAGAAGACCGATAGTAGAAAAGAAAGTTTGAGGTGGACCAAGAGCTCGCTGAGATGAGAACACAAATGGAGAAGCTTGCATTTAAGATGCGGTGGGATGCAAAGGTGCATTGGGTGTATGAGTTGCCCATGAAGAAGAAGGTGAAGTGACATGTTCAGAAAATGTTGTCCAGAGGATAGCAAAGGTTGTTAAATATGTGTTTGAGGTATGTTGAAAGCCTCAGAGGTGAAGAGGATATGGTTCATATTTGTGAGCCAGAAGCTGGGAAGAGTCTCAGTGATGATGACCAGAAGAGATCAAAGAAGGGTCTCAGAAACTGCCTGGTGAGCTGTAAAGAAAGTTCATATTTCCAGGTGGGCAATGAGATGGGATCATTGGAGGATCTCATAGACTGCCAGGACAGCAAGGAAGAAATCCCAGATTGCCAGGTGGGCAAGGGAGAGGAGATGAGACTGCCTGATAGTCTCATGAACTCAGAGGTGAGTTTAGATCAGTAAGGAATGCTGACAGAGAGGGAAGATCAAAGGAGTGTTCTAATCATTGGGGGAATTCGGATATTCCTACCAAGCAACCCAGTTGAGGCCAAAACACATGTTGCAGACACAGCAACAGGAGAAGGACAACCAAAAGTGATTGTCATAGAGGAAGAAGAAATGGAGCAAATGTTGATATCTTCCCCAACAGAAGAAGAGCATGAGTTAAGATGCTCACTCCATGGAAGAAGGAGTTGGAGATGCTGGAGGATTGGTTGAACCATCCAGAGCCAGTAGATGACTGCCATGAGAAAAGAGTCATGCAAATCATGGGAGAGGGGCATTCAATAGAATTGCTCAGAAATTTCAGCCAGGGATCTGAACAGATGATGATTGCAGCACTCAGGCGTGCTGCAGAAGATGAATCAGAATTCCAGTCTAGGGAGCAGCTGGAGAAATCTAGAGCTAAACGAGCAGGTGAAATGGTAGAAGCTAGTCTGTCAAAGGAAGTGACTGAGCAGCAAGTTAGTCAAGAAGAGACTACAGAATTGGAGTTTGCAGCAAAGTGGCAACTCAATGTCACAAGGGGAGATGAAAACAGCAAGGGGGGTCAAGTTGATCCACCCATTACAAATAAGGAAGTGCATGAGAGAAGACTTCCAGAGAGACATCCATTGGAATAGTTGGACAGGGAGATAGAAGAAATCAAAAGGATGATGTTGAGGTCATCACGTGAGACTTCCAGCAAGGAGAAGCTGAGCAGAAGGAAGCCTACCATAGCAGCAGGGAAGAAGAAACAATAGCAACAAAGTAGTGGAGCAGATGGACAACTCCAAAAGATAGTTTGTGATCCAGGTGGATTTCAACAACAGAGTTGGGAAGCTCATGAGCAGGAGCTCGTGAATTTTTCGCAGCAGTGGAGTATGATGCAAGAGCATCTCTTCACATCAGCAATGCACCATCCAGCCAACACATTCAATGCACATTATATGAAGGGAGAGGCGCCATCCCTCTCATTTTAAAATTTGAATTTGAATTAATATTGTAAGGATGGTAATATCTAGATTCGATTCTGACTAGACAGCCATTGAATGTAATTAAATGTAAATTAATGAGAGTAGATAGCTTGGAGGGAAGAGCTCAATGAGCCCCTTTGGTAGAAATATCTTTGTATCTAGATTCATAATAGGATGATTAGAGAAAAAGCCATAGAGAAGAGAGGAGAGAGTTGAGACTTTGTTGTAGTCTGAGCTTGAACATATTGTAAACAAACATTCTGAGATTAATACAAAGAGCAGTTTTTCCTGCATGAGAACCTTTGTGTCTTTATATGTATTTGGGGAATGAATGCATTTTATGTGTTTGTATGCATATGTTGTAGATGTATGTTAGATTCCATCTGCAGGGATAGACATCATTTCATATCTGTGACTTTATTTGATTTCAGTTTGGGTTCTTTATGGATTCATGCAGGGGGTTTCATGACAGAGTGTTAAGGACTTTGTAAGCCAATGCAAGTGTGCACATCTACGTTCTGTGGAATTCAAGCAAGAACATGCGAGGGGGGTGCACCAGAGGAAGTCATAGACTTAGGAAGAAGCCTCAGAGTTACCGAATACTCTGGAGGTGAAGACTGTGCAGAGGAAGGCACATAGAGACATAATCACTGATGATTCTATGAAGCTCTGCTAGGAGGGCATCGAGCGAGTGCAAGTAGTGCACCAAGGAACTTTGTTTCAAGTTCTATGATAAGAAGAGTGTCTAGGGGAAGACACTTACAAAGTTTTTGAATACTCTATAGGCTCGGCAAGGCGTGTTTGAGGAGAAGCTTCCAGGAGGTCACTTATATCCTTTCAAGGAGAGAAAGAAATGAAGTTGTTGAATACTCTGGAGGAAGACTTGAGCAAGGAGTGCACCAGGCCAACTCTCAGATGAAGTGTTTAAAGGCAGCCATTTGAGGGTTTGTCAAGCATAAGGAGTGTGCATAGAGGCGAGTTGTTTCGAAGTTCGTAATCTCAAGAGAGATAGCACAAGCATTGTGCGACGAGTGGACTATTCTAAGTCGAGAAGCTTGGGAGAGATAGTGCAAGTTTGCACATAGAGCGCAAGTACGCGCCAGAGCCGAGGTTGAGTTTCATAGCCAAACATTAGGAAGGATAGGGTTTTCATAATGCAGGCGAGACTGAAAGACATCGGGGCTCACAGAGGAAGCAAAGGTCGAGGCCTTTGAAGCATCGAGATCTTTCAAGTCTAGGAAGAAAGGTGCCAAAGCTCAAGAGGAGGAGCACAACTGTCATTGGATTGAGCAGGGGGAAGATATGGACCATTGGAATCCACATCCAGATAGAGAAAAATGTGCACAGGAAGAGATCAGCTCTGAACCGTCAGATTTAAGCACAGAGGACCAATAGTCGTTGGATCCAGATAAAGACACATGAGGCTTAACCCTTGTGTATGAAGGGGAGTGGACTCGTCAAAGTCCCAAAGTTATGAAACTATTAGAACCATCCATCATTGGAGGTGACAGGTGGCAGCAGATCTAGGGTGTTCGTGGAATCGAACATCGGGAGATTTGTAATGAGCAAAGGAGAAAACTTGCGAAAGGCGGAATCATTAAATAATTCTAGATCGTTGGATCCGGGTTGACAGGTGGTGAGGGATCGGCATTTCACTGATTAGCTCATCAGAGAAGTCAATGATCAGAGTTTTAAGAACTCGCAAGGTCCAAACTCACAATTTGATCTGAGCCGTCAGATCACAGGAGGAACCATGACCGTTGATCTAGAGAAAATATTGGAGAATAAGGAACCAGGAGAGAAGCGAGGAAGCTGCCTCCAAAAGTCCCGAAATGTGAATTCCTGATTCGGGCGAGAAAATATGAACCATCGGATATTGGAGCGTCAGGAGTCGTTGATCTAACGCGGGAGAATTTTGGGATTTTGGGGATCAAGCTTTCGAGGAGAAAGTGTTGGACTAAGTTTCGACTTCGCAAAACACAAAATCTCGACATGCTCGGAGGGTTAGCCCCGGGTCACAGGAAAGGGTCGCATGAATAAAAGGATAAGGGAGAAGCTAGTGTATATTAATTGCTTAACCCAGAGATCGAGATTTCAGGGAACGAAGAGTTGTAATTGACTCACATTCATTTCCCCGACACGTGAAACCGCGATACAATCGCAGCCGTCAATTGAGGAGAGCGCGGGACCATCAGATCTAGTCTTGGGGAGGAATCGGGAGATCGGGGCTCAAGAGAGTCGGGTGGCTTGTATGTAGAACACCCAATGTCCCGAAATGTGAAGTGCCTTGTGATAGGTATGTTTTCATAGCCTGTGGTCGCATGGGGGAATCTTGCACCAGGTGCTTGTTTGCATGGGTGCAGTTTCTTTAGGGCATGTGGATTAGATAACAAGATTCCATCGGGGAATAGAAGAGCTTCTTCATCTCGGTAGATTGAAGAACGATCCTTGACCGGGAGGTTAGTGGACCATGTCGAGGTAGAGTAGGGGGTCTGCACCACATTATCTTTCCAAGCAATCATAAATTAATTTGATAATGCCTTACTTCAACATGCCAAAACTCGAGAGAGTGTAAGAAAATGAAGGACACAATAACCAACCTTGAGAGAGTTGAAGAAAAAAAAGATAGAACAATGGAAAATGGGGAAAATGATGGATCAAACTATGAGGGTGTTACCTTGAATGCATAGACCTAGAATAGAAACCTACTAGATCAAACTACGAGGATCATTAAGTGTCTTCGTCGATATAATTAGCTCTCTTGTTTAATAGAATCAACCAATCCAATATCGTACATATGATGATAAAAGTAGACCGAGTTATCAGTACTTTTCTCCTTTATATGTGTTTAAACACTAAACATATCTCACATAATGTCCACTTATTTAATGTCTTTGCATACAATGTAAAAAGTTAAGTGTCATTAAGAATCAAACTAAATGTTGGATCAAACTACAAGAATCATTAAGTGTGGTCGTTTGTATAATTAGATGCAACACAGACCTACTGGATCAAAATATAAGGATCATTCAGTGTTTTCGTCAGTATAATTAGCTCTCTTTTTTAATAGGATCAACCCATCTAGGGATAACTTCACTCCTTATTTTTATATTTGACTTCATGAAAATCCTTTAGAATTTATAGATGCATGGGAAAAAATCCAATATCATACATCCGATGATTAAAGTAGATTGACTTATTTGTGCGTTGCTCCTTTAAATGCATTGAAGATCAATTGAATAAAATAAATAGCTTCCATAGTCTGCCATTGGTAGTTACATATCTATTCCAATGGGACCAACATAACGTTGGTTTAGTACTCCTGGAATATGATGTCTAGAAGGCAGTATTTGCAAAAGCTATATCATTTCTAAACCCCTCGTCAATGTTAATTTAAGTGGTTTCATCTAAAGTTGACATTATATAAGCCTCAACAACAAGGAAAAATGTACAAAGGAGAAGTAATCCTACACTCACTCACTAACCAAGTTTCAACTAATCATAGTTCATGTTTCATATTACACTTGACAACATTGAAATACATGAATTTAAAAAACCTTAACACCCAAAATTATAAAATACAACACTATGGAAATTACCAACATTTCTCAGACTTAGATCTATCAACAAATGATCTAGGAATAGGGTTAAAATGCAATATGAAATTTCAAAATGCAATGAGGAAAACTTGAACTCAATCAACTTTTCAATAAAAAAATATGAATATGTGAAAACCTAAGCCAAATACCTACATTACAAGTCAATATAGAATTTTAGGAAAAAAAATTATTTTATTATATATAGATATAGATATAGATATAGATATAGATATATGTTCGACGGAGAGCTTTGTGGCATAGCACCTCGCGCCATGCCCACTAAGGCATAAAACCTCGGGTGGGGTCCACGAGCCTTCCTCTCCCTTCTCCCTTAACCTCTCTCACTCTCATCTTTTCAAACTCCCATTTTTAGGTGTATGTCTCTCTCTTCCCATTCCCCGTACCCCCCACCCAATCACTTCCCCATCATCATCTCTTCTCTCTCTAGGTGATATATGTGTTCCCTCCATGTGACTAGGACACATGGAGGCTTCTGACATAGAGGTAATGGATTTTTAGGCTTAACCCTTCTAGCCTCCACACCTTCGTGTCAAAGTCCGAGCTCCTAGACTCCCTTTTTCCCTCCCTCCTTTTTTCTCCCACACCTTCACATTCATTGCTCTCATGTGGCTCCCGATTTCACAAACATGCGTTTCCCTCCCTCCCGCATGGAACCCCTTTGCTTTCTCAGCCTCCCTCTCCCTCCAAATCGCCCTCCTCCCCCTCCAAACCTATGTATCCTCCATGCTCAAGTAAATATGTCTCACCTACGAGCACTCCTACGAAGGAGCAAAAAGGGGTTCCTAGAAGCGATGTCCTTTCTCAAAAACGCTCAACCTAGTGAATCAAGGAAAAAATAGAACTCACAAAGATGGTTGTGGGTGTTGACATTCCCCTTAGCAACATCCCCCAACTCCTAGGGAAGACTCTAGTTGGAAAATTTCAAGGAACGTATCTGAGAGAAAAGAATCTAACTTCTTGGTTGCAAAACCACTGGAAACTTCTTATTGGTTATGTCAAAAAGATACATCTCCTAGAAAGAAGCTAAATAAATTCATCAGAAATAAATAAATTATACATACGAAATATATAGTTGTATAAAGTAGATATTTAGTTTTATAGATACGAAATTTGTACTTTTATAAAGTATGGGGATGAGATTTTATAGAGCATGCATGGAGCACTCATTGCATACTTGGACAATTTTTGGATAGCGGGCTCTCGGGCTGGCAGGGTCAAAATTGGGCCTCCGATGTTTCGCGCCCTACAAATAGCATCGACAGTTTCGCGATATACAAAATGACAGGTGGAGTTGCAGAGTATAGAAATTTACCAGAAATTAATAATGTTTGTTATATAATAGAATAGTAATAATGTTTGTTACACCGAATTAGTTTGCTTTAAAATTAAGGCTTTTCTTGGACAGAAAAGATATAGCATTGCCCAATTAGTTTTATTTGCACACGTTTTATAGAGCATGTACAGAGTGCTCATTCCATACTTAGGCAGTTTTTGGATCGCGGGTTCTCGGGCTGGCGGTTTCAAAAATGGGCCTTTGTTGTTCCATGGCCTACAAATAGCATCGAGAGTTCCGTGATATACAAATTGACAAGTGGGCTTGTCAACTATACAAACTTATTATAAAATAAATAATGTTTGTTACATATCTCTGGAAATTACATCAACGTCATTGAAGACCAAAAAATTAGCATAGAATAGAAGACAAGAAATGTAGCATATCCGAATTAGTTTTCTTTGGAACAAACAAGAAAGGTTCCTGGAAACCCAAAATTTAGTATACAATAAGGGCATTAAGGAATCAGTTTTCTTTGGAATTATCAAAAATTAATAATGTTTGTTACATGTTTCTGGAAATGTAAATGTGTTTGTCATATAGACTAGGATTGGGGCTCCCGCAGACCATAAAAAGAAATAAGTACAACAATTAGGAACGTTGAAAGAAGAAGTGCGCGATGGTAGAGAGGAAGACCTGAAAAGAAGAAATTGGAAGTTATGAGTCTTTGGTTACAGTATTTTATTTAAAGAGGACATAAGTGGATTGATAAAGAAAAGAAGATGAGAGCATAGACTTAAACTGGATTGATAAACAAAACAAGATGGTAGTATAGACTTACTATGAAGCCGATGCGTTTTTGTTGATGTCGTCGATGGGAAGTGGAGTCTTGGTGACCGGTTGTTTCCCTTCCTGGACGAGGCCATCCATTCTATGTTGGAACCATTATTCAATCTAGCTTTTCATGGGGGATGTGTTGATTTCATCCCGGATTTCTATGTCGTAAAGGTTGTTTTCTAATTTCCTTAGATCCATTGAAATACTATGCAGACTCTGTTCAATTTCTTCATTGTGTGAGGCAAATTCCAGTACCCAACGCTCATTCTCATCTAGACGATGTTCAAGTATGCTGTAAAACTTTTCGAAAGACAACCCCTTTAAAGTATCAACTTGTTCCTGGAAGGCTTCTTTGGTGACTGAAAAGGATTTGAGAATTAAGTTAGGATCTTGAACCTCGTTGGTATTTCTGGCTAAGTCCATCTGTAGCAGGCTTGTATAAATCTTCCTTTTCTGATATGACTTGTTTACATGATTTGACAATGAGATTCAGGTTGTCAACTTTCTTTTGCTAGCATGATTTTACTTTTTTGGTGCGCATTGGGGAGGGGAGTTTCTCCTATCTTCTTTTCAATTCCAATGTGTTGACGGCATAGTTGGAAAAAGGCACCAGTACCTGCTCATAGAAAATATGTTCATTTTTAAAATTCTCCTCCAAATGTTCCAGCAAATCACTGGCCTTCTTTCTGAAGGAAACTAAATTTTGCGACGCTTCCCAGGCTTCAGTAACTAGCTGCATTATTTTTTTATCTTATTCTCTACAAAGGCTCTAGAGCATGCAAGGAGGGTAGAGGATACTTTCATCTTCGCTGTAGTGGTAGCAGGCATGATTTTTGCCAAAGGACTGGAAAATTCTGGGATTGCAATGAAAGCCTGCTCAAATTCGTTGAGGCGTTGTTTTGGATTGGCATGATCTGTTTCCATTCCTCCAATAGAATCACGAAATATGTCACTGGTTACCTGGTGAAATGAGCAGATTTGGGACAGTGACATTTTGCTAAAGTCAATCTCTGTGCAATATTTTCCTTTCTTGTTTGTTACATCTCTCTTTTCAATGACCATGATTTTAGATTGGTTGTCAAAAATAGCGCTCTGGATTACAAAGGATTCATCTATGTCAAAAAATTCGGTGTCAAATATTTCCACCGCGGACAACCCAATTTTCTGCATGTGTTGTTCTTCAATTTCAAGTTGCAGTTTTCCGCTTTCAATTTCAGGTTTCTCCGCTTGCCCTACATTGTTTTTTCTCTTGTTCGTCAGTGGAATTTTGTGAGAACTATCAATATTTATGTGATGAGGGTTCTTATCTCCTCCTCCGTTCGAATATTTCTGGGTTTCTTTCTTACTGGGGTGGACCGTCGAAGTGATGCCCCGTGATGTCATGCTTTTGGGAGTGATGGTGGGGGACTGGGTAATCTTCTCACCAGATACTTTTCCATGTTGTCTGTACAATTCATTTGAGCTTTGCAATGTATGTGTGTCGCAATCAGCAGAAGCAGAATTGTTGTTGACATTGTCCCTGTCTTGGGTCAGGTGTCTATGGATAAAAGAGGTGTTAAAGCCAACACCCAGTAAATGTTCTCGAAAAATTCCATTAGGGTCGAACCCTTTTATCCTTTTAGCGTACGTTAGGTTCAATTTCTTGAAATGGGTAGCAAACTCATTAATCTTGTTGATGTTTCTGCACACGAAGTCTTCGACTTTCCAGGGCAGAGGAATGAACTGTTTTTTTTTCTTGTCATGGAAAAAATGCAACCAGTGGTTGTATTGCCTTCCCATTTCTGCAAAAAACATCTTTTCCATGATGTGGCATGGAAGGAAGGCAGGATTTTCCTTAGAGCCAAAGACCATGAGGACACTGTGATTTTCCTCTTTCTCAAGTGTGCCCTTTCTGTTCAAAAAATTGGTTGCCTGGCCAGACATCCGCGGAGCATCCTTGCCTAACAATAAATGTTTGAAAACTATGACAAAGCCATTAAAAACTTCCTAAAAACAATGGAAGTCCTTGTGCCTCCACAGGCCCTCATGCCAGAATGTTACTGGGTCGAATCCACGGTTTATTTTATTTGAAAGAGAGTTTTGGAAATGGACAGCAATACACAATTGTGAAAATCAAGTATGATGACATATAAAATTTATTTGATTCTTTGAATCGTGAAAAATGGCAACAGAGCTCAATGGAAATCAGGTTCCCCCAATCAAAAATGTATTGTTCCTTGACTGTGAAATACAAAATATAAATAATTATATGGGAAATGCTTGTTGTGGATGCCTGTCCCGTTATTCTTGTAAATAGCCAAGCAATTTCCTGGAATGGATTTCTAAAGGAACTTACCTGCAGCCTTGTGATATCTTCAAGAACTTTTGTCGGGTCTTCGAGGAAGTCGACTAATATGTCTAACCCGTTATGATGTTTTTTTAGAAACTGCTTGCAGTATTGTCCTCTGAATGTCAATGTTGGTTTCGACAATTTTAACATCTCGCGGAAGACCTGAGATGACAAAGAAACAAGAGAGTGGTCGCGGAGTGGAATAATTCTTTTGCCTGGAATATATTTTTCGGTGCACCAAGAGACCACCTCCTTACAGTCAAAAAACGTAGGGATACAGCCTGCACGAGCAATTCCAGAGGTCCAAATCACTTCGTTCTGGGTGGAACGGAATGAATAGTAAAAGTATGCCCTAGACCAGTCGAAGGTTTGGTCCTCTTGTGAGAACATATTTATTGTATCTCCACAAAAATGCTCTAGACCTGCTGCCATAAGTCTACAAGAACGTTTATTTTTTCCAGACGATGAATGAAATGAAAATTTGGAAGGGATAAGATAACCTTGGGCAAATTTTGGTCAAAAGCGTGTGAATGGGAGATGTCCTTGAGACTTTCATTGATTAAATACAATTTGGATGGTTGTTGCATGATCCGTTGTTAACATTAAATAGTACTAATTGCATAGATATAAATGTGAACATGGTATATATTGCAATGAGCGATTAAGCATTGTAGATTTCTTGAGCGGGCCAACACGATGATGCTTGTTCAAGATGAACAATCGGAAGGGACAAAATAACTCTCTGCACATCTTGGTTTAATGCGTAATAATGGGATATCTCCTCGAGATTTTCTCCCATTAATGACAATGTTGACGGTTCCTGCATGGTCGGCTGTTACCATGAAAGGTTTATAATTGCATAGTAAGAAAGTACGGAGGTCACGGGTAGGGGAAAAGCATAGATACAAAATAGGGTTTCAAGTTACAACCGTTGAAGGTGAGGGGTGAGGGTCAAATTGTATGTCTCGAAAATTTTTTAGTGTAATATGCATAACAACGAAGAGGGTATGGTAAGACAGCTGGAAGGACAGGAAGTTAGTGGGGATGGAAGGCAGTGAGATATACTTTGAAACATTTGTGAGTAGTGGTAGAGTGAAGGTTGCGAGTTCGATGAGCCCACACTGGAATGATCTATCATGGAAGTTTTGAGTGCAAGATGTACATGACGCAACAAGAAGCAGAGTTTGAAACCGCGAACCCGCCAACTGTGGCCATAAAATTGGCCTAGTATGGAAAGAAATAGCGGTAGGTCGGATTTGTCGTGTGATTATATAGATAGATATCTCAACCGGCCAAGATGGAACCCACGTTTATAGATAGGCGACTAAGTATATAATGACAAATCGATAATACAAGGGAAGAAGAAAAGGGAAAAAGGACCAACGACTCCGCAGTGTAATTGTAAATCATGGAAATTTTGAGTGCAATATGTATATCATGGAACAAGAAGTAGCAGAGATCGAATGTGCAAGCCCGAAACACTGACTAAGAATTGGAGATTTCATGACCCTGTTTCGTATTGTTGTGTGCAGCCGTCACTTGTAAGAGTCATTAGTAAGAGCATAACCAATGTATATTAGAAAGCAGATTTGTGAACCATGGCACAGTGAAGCTTGCGAGTTCAAGGAGCCCATGGTAGAATTGTAAATTGACAACCCAGCAACCGTGGCCATAAAATTGGTTAAGTATGGAAATCAATAACAGTCGGTTAGATTCCTGGTGTGATTATATAGATGGAGATAAAGAAGTCAGCCCGCCAATGTTGGAGCCTATGATTATAGAAAGGTGACCAAGTATGTAACCAAAGAGCCATAATACAGGGGAAGAGGAAAAGGGAAAAAGGACAAAGGAGTCGGCGGTGGAATTATAGATCACAGAAATTTTGAGTAGAAGATGTGAACCCGGTAGTCAATTTGTATATTGCAAAGGGTCGGATGCCAACTGAGGCAGCGACATATACTTTGAAACATTTGTGAACTGTGATACAAAAAATCTTGATGCCAACCTGAAACAGTATTGAAGAGTTGCACATTTAGTGAACTTGCCAACGGGAGGATCCAAAATAGTCTGAGAATGTGTCTGCAGAAGACGCAAGTCCCCGACGTTCAACTTGTATCATTCTGAACATTTGAATGCATAATTTGTAACATGGAAGAGAAGATGATGTTCGAACTCAGCAGTCAATTTGTATATTGTGCAGGGTGCGATGCCACCTGTTTCATACCTTTGTGTTCAGTTCTCACTAGTAAGAGCTAATTTAGTATCGAAAATAATTTTTTAGATTCTGTTAGATACTTCATAGGGATTAGCATCGGTAAACAATGGCAATATCAACCCCGCCAACCCTGCATTCTATGTGTGAATTTGTATATCACGGAACTGGAAACGTTGTTTGGAGGACACGGAACAATAGAAGTGTAATGTTGAGTCAACCAATGCGCAGGTCCGCTTGTCAATTTTTATATCACAAAATTATGGGTTCTATTTTCAACACACACAACAATGGAGGCCCAATTTTGAGCCCGCTCGCCCGAGAACCCGCAATCAAAAATGTTGCCAGGTATGTAATGCGAAATTCGTACATGCTTTATAAGATATCAACCCAGAAACAGGAGGATCTAAAACAGGCTGAGAAGGTGTCTGCAGAGGAGGCAAGGGTCAAACCTTCTAATTGTATCACTCCTAATAGTTGAATACATAATCTGTAACACGGAAGAATGGAGGATGTTGGAATCCGGAAGTCAATTTGTATATTACAAAGAGTGCAATTCCAACTGTTTCATAACTCTATATCCAGTTGTCACTACTAAGAGCTAATTTAGTATTCAAAATATTTTTTTAGATACTATTAGATACTTCATAGGGACTAGCATCCATAAACAATGGCAATTTCCACCCCGCCAGTCTTGTATTATGTGTGTCAATTTCTATATCACGGAACTGGGAGCATTGTTTGGAGGACACAGAACCATAGAAGTGCAATGTTGATTCATCCAGTCCACAGGTTCACTTGTAAATTTGTATATCGCAGAACTCTAGGTGCTATTTGTAGGCCACGGAACAATGGAGACCCAATTTTCATCCCGCCTGCCCAAGAACCCGCGATCCAAAATGTCACTAGGTATGGAATGTGGAATTTGTACATGCTCTATAAAATATCATGTCCATATTTTATAGTCCCATAATACATGGGAAGAAAATAAGGGAAAAAGGATGGAGGAGTTCGCAGTGGAATTGTAGATAATACACGAGAAGAAGAGAAGGGAAAAAGAACTAAGTATCTCGTAGAATAACATCTAGTGTTTGATTATTAATGCAAATGCTTTCAAATCCCTGTTGAGTTGTCACCAGTTAAGCGATAAATTGCAGATCACTGAAGTATCTTTCATATCACTGTGTCCACTTGTCACTAGTAAGAGCATTGTTGATGTATATCAGGAAGGACACGAAGTTGTTGGGGGTGGAAAGCCAGAACATATACTTTGAGTGAACTTAATGTATATGAGGAACCTGCAGTGGAATTGTAGATCACGGATGTTTTGAGTGAAAGATGTATATAGCGGAATGATAAGCAGATGGGTTCGCAAGTGCCGACCCCGCAGCGATGGACATAAAATTGGCTAAGTATGGAAAGGAACAGCGGTCGGTCGAATCCGTCGTGCGAGGATATAGATGGAGATGTTAAGACATGAATTGAAAATCATGGAAGTATATTTCATATCACGGAAGTATCTTTCGTACCACTGTGTCTACTTGTCACTAGTAAGAGCATCGTTGATCTATATCAAGAAGGACACGAAGTTGCTAAGGATGGAAAGCAACAACAGATACTTTGAACGAAGTTAATGTATGCGAGGAACCCATGGTGCAATTGTATATGATGAATCTTTTGAGTGAAATATGTATATAGTGGAACGATAAGCAGCTAGGTTCGCAAGTGTTGGCCCCGCGGCGACAGGCATAAAATTGGGTAAGTATGGAAAGGAACAATGGTCGGTCGGATCTGTCGTGCGAGGATATAGATGGAGATGAAGCCATGCCAACCCACCAACTCTGAAACTGGATACCATAGAAATCAAAATAAGTATATATCCAGAAAGCGATAACGAGCGGGAAGAAGAAAAGGCCAGTTTGTATGCACTGATCCGGCAACTGCGGCCATAAAATTACCTAGGTATGGAAAGGTACAGTGGTCGGTCCGATTCGTCATGTAAAAATATAGATGGATATGAATATATGTCAGCCCACGAACCCTGCAACTGCCCATTATAAAAAAACGACTAAGTATAAACCCAGAAATCCATAATGCATGGGAAAAGAAAAAGGAGAAAAGAGATAAGTATCTGAGAGTCGAAAAAACATTTTTTTTCCGTTTATTAATGTAAATGTTTTTGAACCTCTGTTGGGTTCTCACTAGTAAAATAATTAAGTGCAGATCACTGAATTTCTTTGGCTGCAACATGTATATGACGAAAAATGGGACATAGGTGGTGGGTGTCGCGAACCTGGGGCCTGCTGCCCAGATAAATGGCTAAGTATTGGCCAAGACAAAGTTTTGATATCTATTTCAATATTTTTCATACTAGTATCTATTAATGGAGAAATTTTTCATGTTTATCTGAATATTATTTATACTAATATATATTAATGGATCATTTCTGTTTCAAATGCAAATGATCTCCCAATTTGCAAGTTGCTCTTCGGCTTGCAAATTTCGTTGAAACCATGAAAATTTTGACTGCAAGATGAACATAGCGCAATAAGAAACATGAACTTGCATTGTGGTCTCAACAAGATCAACTCCTTATCATCTATTCATCTTGTATTTGTTGCAATGACATCAGAAAACCCCAGCTCTCCATAAACATCAATATCTAAATTAAATTAAATGCAATCAAAATTTGGTGTGACTTTAAGTAATTAAAGCATAAATTGCAGACCACAGAAGTTCTTAGGCTGCAAGATTTATATGAAGGAATAGTGGACATAGTTGTTTAAAACCGCAAACCCAAACATAATTTCCTAAGCTTTGCCAAAGAGGAAGCTTTTTGTATTTATTCCAATAGTATTGATATTAGTATATATGGTATTAAATAGAAGAAGCTACAATATATCCAACATACTTCAAAGGAACATTGCGTCAACAGTTCATCCACCTTGTTGTAACTCATTAATTATTCTTAAATGTAAAATGTAAAGAAAGAACAGAGCAGGTTTTATTTAAATTGAAGTAGTGGGTAGCAAAAACAAAAGCTTGTCCTTCATGTTTAATGACACAAGGGAAGAAGGTACAAAATACAATTAAAACAAATACTAGAAATTGGAAAATACTATTAAAATATAAACCAAAATTATTCTATAATCAAATAAGATGGGTTACAAAATACAGTTGAGGTTATTTGTGACAACAATTGTGAAGTTGAGGTTATTTGTGACAACAATTGTGATTTCTCCTGCCGTCGACCAATAAAAAATATGTACATTGATGAAGCTTCTTCACAGTTTTCATGACATTCCAACTCTTTCTTTGTAAAAAATGAGTTGAATATCAATTTTGGGTTTTGTACTTAATCGGTGCTGCCAAGTACATGTATCCCAATTTTTTGAATAATGTGTCTCTTCCAGATATGGCCTGCTTGCAATGGATGCTTATTCAACATTCCATTCTTTGTCAAGTATTAATTCCCCTCTGCCATTGAAAAGTTGGGGTTTAAGGTGCTTTCCTTGCAATGTTCCTGACCCTTGACATCTAAGACAACCTAGAAATGTGATTCAGGCCGATTTCAAGGTGGACGGAGTCGTTTTATGTCACAACAGCTAAGGCAGGGGAAAAAAATTCAAGTAGGTAGTGACTGGTATTCTCACTATATTTGATCGTATGTTTGGTTGAGAATCCTACCTGAGGATTTGTATGTGGAACTTCTTTTCTTTATTACAGTAAATTGAAAGAAACATCCAACCCAGATGCAAAATGCAAATTTTTTGAGGTACATAACTTCTTTGAGCAGCAGAGATGTGGCAAGTGCATCAAATGCTACAGAATGCACCAGCACAGGTCTGGAAAGTGTATCAAATGTTGCATATGGAATGAGAATATATTTTTCCTCATAGCAGTGGAGGTATGGCGACCGACAAAAAGGTCTAGAATGTTCGGAGGTCACGCCAAATATGTTGAGTTTGCAACTACATCCAGAGGAAACCGAACAAACTTTGACAAAGAACATAGATTTCTGTCAAGTCGGCTACCAGACCCACATGTAGGTCATCAAACTATGAAATAGAAACTTTTCTAGTGATAATATGGCATTTTATCCACCCATGCAGTTTCTGTTACATGCCTCTAGGGTAGACAAATACTAGTGCAATCTCTACAATTCGATACACTTGCCAAATCTATGTTTTTGGAAGAAGCTATACTTAAATGAAGAACTATTTTGCACGTGACCTCAAAATCCATTACAATTCCTAGCAAGAAAACAAAGAAGTTCAACCAACAAATCTCCAGACAGCCTTTTCAACCAACCAAAGCATTGAAGACAGGGAGAACACCAACCAGAACATACTTATTATTTTTTATTCGTCCTCTTTGAGTTTCTCTTGTATAACAGAGTTTTTTTTTACTCAAAGCTCATGTCACATAAAACCAGTCTCTCTTCTTTCATGTGCCCCTCAATCGCATCTCTAATTTGTCTTACTTGTCCATGACCAGGAACATTAGAACGAAGGCACCCTAAAGCACAACTCTTTGATGATAGAGAGATGTCAATAAGTATTTAAAACAAATGTTGGATGTTCTTCCGTAGATTTTGTGTTGATTCTCTTTAATGACATATTTTCTCGATATTTTCACTTATTAATGCCAATCTTTTTGAATATGTACGTTGAATAGTGACTAGCAGCACGTATTAAAATTCCCATATCCAAGTAGATTCTCAAATCTGACATCTAAGATATGCACAATATTAAAGAGGGACATGATGTCAAGGCCTCTGTGGGTGACATGTTCATCAACTATGCTGAAGATTTTAAGAAAACTATAACTGCACAAGCAAAAAAATAAAATAAAAAGTATTTTCGCAAATTCAAAATGTAGGCAAAAAGAAATTACCAGATCCGATAGTATTCGTCTATCTATTCATTTTAATGGGAGGTGTCCTCGAGCTTTCCAGTTATTAAAGCCCATCATTTTGAAATGCATAATATTAAAGAGGGAGATGGCGTCAAGGCCTTTGTCGGCGACACGATCGTGAACTATGATGAAGATTTTAAGAAAACTAAAACTGCACAAGAAAAAAACCAAAAACAATTATTTTCGCAAATTCAAAATGCAGGCAAAAAGAAATTACCAAATCCCATAATATTCGCTTGTCTATTCATTTTAATGGGAGATGTCCTCGAGCTTTCCAATTATTAAAGCCCATCTTTTCGAACCTGTCTGGTTGGTTCTGACTTTTGAAAGAATATTTAATGTGTATTGGGAAGCGCTGAAGGTAGCGGGGATGGATCCCTATGTAACAGATGTTACTACTATTTTTTTGTTTTTGTTGATGAGCATATGTAAAACGTACGTAAAGAAAAGTAATTCGAGAATGCTATTTTTTTTGCACCGGCCCTTTAAGTTCAAATACTCCGCAAGTCTAATTATCAATTTGTATATCGTGGAACTCTCCGTGCTATTTGTAGGACACGAAACAACAGAGACTGAACTTAGAGCCCGCCACCCCGAGAACCCGCGATCCAAAAAATGCTTACTATTTTTTTGTGTGTTTTTTGTCCACCAGGGTATGTAAAACGTACATAAAGTAAATTGTTTCTAGAATGCTAAAATTTTTGGACATGAAGCCCTTTAAATTAAAATAGTCCGCAAGTTCGATTATTAATTTGTATATCACGGAACTCTCTGATTGTCAATTTTTAGCCGCCTACCCCGAGAACCTGCGATGCAAAAACTAGCTAAGTATGGGATGAGGGCTCCGTCCATGCTTTATATATCTACTTTATAAAATTACATATTTCCTATGTTTAATTTATGTTGTTCAGGAAACCTATAATTTGATAAATTTTGATGTCTTTTATCCAGGAGCCCTTCTTATAAAGAAAACTAATTCAAAAATGCTAATGTATACACCATAGATTGATACAACCTATCCATGAAGTAACATCCATAAAAATGGCTAGGTATGGAACCAAACTTCGGTCGGTCGGAATGATGGTGAAACTCTCCGTGCTATTTGCAAGGCACGGAACAACAGAAGCCCAATTTTGAGCTCGCCACCACGAGAACCCGCAATCATTAACTTATGTTGTCCAGGAAACCTATAATTTTAAAAATTGCACTCTCTTCTATCTAGGAGGCCTTCTTTTAAAGAAAACTAATTCGAGAAAGCTAATGTATACACCGAACAAGACTTGTCATAGTTCGATAGAACCTATTGGCAAAGCTGCGTCCATAAAACTGGCTAAGTATGCAACCGATGGCGGTCGGTCGGAATAACCACAGAAACGTGAGAAACTAGAGTCAAACGCAGTTTACAACAGGAAAATAAAATGGAGAGAACAACTATATCTCCCACACAGCAAAAGGCATTCTCATAACTATGAAACCATAGTAACACATAATCCATAGAAAAAGTATCGGCAGCTATGAAATATATTTTGAGGCCGACAAACTCTGCTTCAACGCGTAACATATGCAATTTACATCGCCTGCAATTCTTTAGTCTGTTATTTTATCTTGATAGTATTCTACGCAAACTGTAGTGCAAAAATTCAAATTAAAATAGTCCGCAAGTCCGATTGTTAATTTGTATATCGCGGAACTCTCCGATTGTCAATTTTCAGTCGCCTACCTCGAGAACCTGGGATGCAAAAACTGGCTAAGTATGGGATGAGGGCTCCGTGCATGCTTTATATATCTACTTTATAAAATTACATATTTCCTATGTTTTATTTATGCTGTCCAGGAAACCTATAATTTGATAAATTTCAATGTCTTATGTGCAGGAGCCCTTCTTATAAAGAAAACTAATTCGGAAATGCTAATTTATACAACATAGTTCGATACAACCTATCTTCAAAGCCGCGTCCATAAAACTGGCTAAGTATGGAACCGAACTGTGGTTGGTTAGAATGATCGTGGAACTCTCTATGTTATTTGCAGGGCACGGAACAACAAAGCCCAATTTTCAGCCCGCCACCTGCAAAACCTATGATCATTAACTTATGTTGTCCAGGAAACCTATAATTTCATAAATTGCATTCTCTTATGTCCAGGAGGCCTTATTTTAAAGAAAACTAATTCGGGAAAGCTAATGTATACACCGAACACGACCTGTCATAGTTCGATAGAACCTATTGGCAAAGCCGCATCCATAAAACTGACTAAGTATGCAACCGAATGATGGTCAGTCGGAATGACCATAGAAACGCGAGAAACTAGAGTCAAACGCAATTTACAACAGGAAAGTAAAAGGGAGAGAACAGTTATATCTCCCACACAGCAAAAGGCATTCTCATAACTATGAAACCATAGTAACACGGAATCCATGGAAAAAGCATCAGCAACTATGAAATATATTTTGAGACCAACAAACTCTGCTTCAATGTGCAACAGATGCAATTTAGATTGCCATCAATTCTTTAGTCTATTATTTTATATTAATAGTATTCTACACAAACTACAGTGCAAAAAAATGTAACCAGAGATCCAACCGCAAATGCAGCTTCCCAACATTGCAAACCCTGGGCAAACAAGAACAAGAACCAAATAAAAACCCAGCTAACAAGCACCAAAAGGCCCAACTGCAGGTGCAATACCAGAACCCTGCAATGTCGAATCAAGCAACAATAAATAGTATACAGCGAAGAAAGAAGAAAGCAACAAAGTTGAATCAAGCAACAATAAACAACATATAGCGAAGAAACAAGTAAGCAGCAACCACTCCCCCAGGAACGATGTTGTTCCAATTGCGATTGTAGAAACCCAAACATGCAAACTACAACAACACGAACACGCAAGCAAGAACAACGACAACATGCAAATAAGAAATCAGTGCCATGCAAAAAACAAGCATGGACCAGTGAACCAGCAATGCCACTGGAGCATATAAATTTTAAAAACGAAAGAAAATGTCTTGTAACAAGCCTGTTAAGTAACCATTCAACACTACCAAGCTTGTTAGGTAAACATTTAAGTTTGTCAGAAATGCACTATAAACATTTAAGAAAAAAAATCAATGCGGCAGGTCTCTCACGTATCCCAAATAAATAATTATATTTTTTGTAGCAATAGTTTGAACACTAGAGAATGTATTGGAAAGCCAAACTTTCGATATGCCACCATATCAAACATTGCCATAAATTTACCTAGCATAAAATGCTAAACCAAACATTTGAATTAATGTTAGCATTAATCCACCTTCGACGAATGCATAACAAAATATATGATTCAAAAAGACCATATACGATCAAATACTTTGGATATGTCAACATATATAACATTGGGAATAGTGAAGCCAGCAATAAGACCTCCAATCCCTTGTCCAATCATATCATGACAAATATGGTACTTTTTTTAATAGAAAAATCGATGTTTTCAGTTCCGTGGTCCCAACAATACATAATATGGAAATATTTCTGGTCAAAGGACACACTAATATGAAGTCAACGAATCGATCGCTATAGTCCATCTATGCCTACGACAGGGACTAATAAAACATAAAATATATACTAATATATTTCATATATTAATTAACATTATAAAACTAAAATCATATCAATTATTCAAAGAAAAACGAATTTGGGATCATTTTGTTGCTTTATATAAAATGTTATAAATGGTTTCAAATAGAATGATCCCAAATTCCTTTTTCTTTTAATAGTTAATATGGTTTTAGTTTTATAAAGTTAATTTATATATGAAATATATTATTAGTATTATTATAATATATATATATATATAAAGAAAGAATATCAATTTAAATCTATTTTAATTTTTTAGAAAATTTTATCTTAATTATGTTTTAGATTTATTTTTATAAAATTAAGATGAATTTAAATTGATTAAATATAATATCAAATATTTTGTGTGAACTTTCTCAACCTATGTATTTTTAATTTGATTATTATAATTTTCATTAGCATGGTAAGTTATAACTAGTTTTCTTATGAGAAAAAATGACTTCATATAGGCTACCATGAATGAGACCCAGGGAAAATCTTACTAACATACCTCTATGCATAGCCATGAAGGATAAGGTGGATTTAATCTCAAGTCCACTTTGGCTATTGTAGTTTCTCCAACCCTTACATTTTGCACTTTGGCTATTGTAGTTTCTCCAACCCTTACATTTTGCACTGGTATTCAATATAAACATGTTGACATTGATTAGGGTGCTTGATTTAGTAGGAAAAATGTGTAAAACACACAACAAAGACAACCAAGTAAAGATAAACCTAGAAACCTTTTACATAAAGCTCAAAACACTTAAACTCAAATTAAACTAGCAACTAAATAAATCAATATACTTATAAATCAAGATAAAATATTAAAATTATCTCACAAACAATTATTTTTTAGTTTCTAGTCCTTAATTAATATTAAAGTGATATCATAATAAAATATTTTTTAGTTTCTGGTCCAAATTGAAATAGTTGCCCAATAAACCCTTACATTATACTTTAAATTATATTTAAAGTATCATTCATCTTTTCCATTATATTTTTAAATTTTATATTATAGAATTAAAATTTAAAATAAATACATATTATTAATTATCATAATTTATAAAATGTTTTTTTCAAATTAATATATATATTATAATAAAATAAATTAATGTAAATTATTTTTCATATTTTTCATTTTCAAGTTTTATTTTTATTACATGTTTTGTTATTTAATTTATGTAGATTCATTTTAATTTAGATTGGTTGTAATCTCATTCAACTCTATGTAAAACATAGAATTCACATCTTGTAAAAATATAAATATATAAAATTACAATTTCAATTATTGTTAAAATGTTTATATTTATATTATATTAATACTCTTATGTAAATATATGTATAGTATTTCTACTTATGTGTAAATTTGATATCTTTATATATAATAATGTTTTTTTTATTAAGTGTATCTATAAAATCTCTCTCTTATATATATATATATATACTTTATTAACTTATAAGTTTACTAATATTATTTGTTATAAATATTTTTGAGTTAATATATAATAATAATAATAATTTATTTTTAAAGTCTAGGTATACATACCTTATCCACCTCTAAATTTGAACTTGTGATTTATTAAGAGGAAACACATAAGGGTTATTCATGTAACAATTTTTATAATGTGATTTAACTGGTAAAGTCTACACACTTATACATACCCTATCTCCTTCTAGATTTGAACTTGTGACCTCGTAAGAAGAACCACATATTCTTAACCATTAAACCAACTCAAGGTGTTAATATAATATTAGTAAACTTATATATATATATATATATATATATATATATATATAAGTTTACTAATATTATTTATTATAAGTATTTTTTAAGGTTTTTTAAACAATAATGAAAAAAATTATATTAGAATTGATAGAGCTTTTACTAGAATTGATAGAGCTTCAAAATGAGGAGGTGAGAAAAATTCATGCTCATTCCAAGATCATACATATCATATAGTTGCACAAAGAGTAGTTTCATAGATACATTTTGTCTACAAAGTATGTTTGAATATACTCGGTAAAAAGTCCCTAGAATGCATATACAAAAACAATTCATATGCTATAAAAAAGGCAAAGAAACCATTCAAAATTCACAACCCATGACTGGAACCTAGAATTGGGATGTTCAAATCCAACAAAGGAGCTTATTGTGTTGGTGAGGATACCATTTCTGGGTTTCCCCGATTATTCCAGGGAGAGGATGTAGGAGGAGTTTGAAGGAGGAAATATTCAATCTTAGACTAAAAAGCCTCACATTCATCTTTGAGCTAATGGATAATTTTCCTCTGCTGCACCGAGATTTCCAAAATGATAATCCGTTGAATTGGAGTTGAAGAGAATGGACTAAAATACGCAGGTATCCCAACTCTTCCTTAATCGTGTTTATATGCTTTAAAAAATTTCCAATAGAACCCCTCACCATGATTTCCAATAGACACAAAAAATGGTACACGAAATAGGGAGAAACGACTGAATTTCACCCAATTGTCAATATCGTCACACTAGGATTTCCATAATACTCTGGGGAGGTGAACCATAAACAAAAACTAGTGCAAGTGTGTGCTAATGCGAGCGATATTGAGCCTAATCTCAACTCCCACCTAAATCCATGATTGAGGGTACATGATATCGCACCCATATTGAGGCTTTACATCCCACATGAGCCAAAGAATAATGAGGAGAGTGAGTGATAAGAGGGTGCAGTATGAGAGAATTTAAAATAATCGAGGTACGATGAGGGCATAGCACATGGAGCCATGGACTTTGCATGTGATGTCATCATGTCTCGTTGGGTGATGGAGATATGTCGTATGAGTAGTGTGTCGTCGATCCTTGAGATTATAACCAAACATGGGCCCTGATGAGAGAATAGACACCCTTGTTTTCTTCCTTTGTGATTTTTAAGAAGGGTCATGGAATATGAGAGAAAGAAGTATTTTGATTGACCCTGATGATGTCTTCTAGATACAAAGTAGCTTCATTTGAAAGATGGTTAACCTTCGAATGATTAGAACAAAGGACCTTCTAGATACAAAGTAGCTTCATTTGCAAGATGGTCAACCTTCGAATGATTAGAACAAAGGACATGGAATAGATCTATCTTGTTGAAGGCCATCATTTCCAAGTGAATTTTGAGCATAATTGATTGGATTTGAATGTTATTGGCAGTAACTGAATTCTTGTATGTATGATTATTATTTTAGAGTCTCCTAGCACTATGAGAGTGTGAATTCCACGTGTATTAGCTAGGAATAATCCATGTTGAAGCACATAAGCTTCGACTTGATTGTTGGATTTCACCCCTAGACTCCATTCATATGATAATTCTATGTTTCCTCTAGGGTCGTGAAGAATCCCACCCACTCTTTCCACCCCATATAAACATTTTTAAGTTAATATATAATGACATAAAGGTTATCCA
>JASDQU010103918.1:49071-70630 GCA_032191745.1 Picea mariana
TCTCCCTTGAAATTCATCCAATATTGGCTGGAAGAAGAATATTTCAAGAAATTGGTCCTTTCTTCATAGACCAAACTCTCCCCTCTGAACTATGAACCTCTTATGGTACAATTTGCAGCAAATCTCAAAAACTTGAAAAATTCCATAAAAATTTGGCTCCCTTTAGGGAAGTCCAAAAGGTCCCGACACATTCAGGACATTGAAGAGAATTTAGCAACAGTGCTAATATCCATGAAGGACTCCCCCCTAAAAAACAATAAGTTAACAGAACTAAGAGATCTAGAAGAAAATTACACCAAATGGCTTAAGATATAGGAACAAGAATGGTGTACAAAAGGCAGGGCTCTATGGATAAAATAAGGAGACAACAACACAAAGTTTTTTCATCAATATGTGAACTTTTGAAGAAACCTCAACTCAATCTGGGAAATCAAAGATGAACAAGGAAAAGTGGTCACTTCCTTTGAGAACAAGGCAAAGCTCGGGGTAAATTTTTTCAGCAAACTTTTTTCATCCCCCCCAAGATGCCCTATCAAATAAATCCTAGAAGTAGTAGGAAAATTCCCTACAGTATTTACCGACGAAATGAACCTTTCCTTAGAAGAAGAAGTGACGGAAGGAGAACTAAAGGAATCTTTGTTCTCCATGAGAAAGGGTAAAATCCCAGGCCCATAAGAAGTAACTGTGGAATTTTTCAAATCCTTCTATGATCTTCTAAAAGAATATGTTTTTCTAATGATAAGAGAATCACAAAAGGGAGGAATATTTCATGGTCCTCTCAACACAACCTTCCTATGTCTCATCCCAAAGAAACAGTGCCCCTCTTCCTTTGAATACCATATATCAATCGCTTGCTGCAATGTAATCTACAAATTAATCACCAAGATCATCTCTAGGATAATCATGCCAATACTAAGTGAAATCATTGGTGAAGAGAAATTTGGCTTCCTACATAACAAATAGATACACGATGTTGTAGCTATAGCTCAGGAAATGCTCCACTCAGTCAAGAAAAGAAATCTCAAGGTTGCAATCTTGAAATTGGACCTTTCCAAAGCCTATGACTGCATAAACTGGAATTTCCTGCATTTTGTCCTAATCCAAATGGGAATGAGTTTAAAAATCATTAACTGGATAATGGGATGTATCCAAAGTGCCTCTTTTTCCATCCTCATCAGTGGAGCCCCGTCCAGTTTTTTCAAAGCCTCCAAAGGTCTCCGTCGGGGTTGCCCCCTTTTCCCCTTTATTTTTCTAATCATAGCTAAAGCTCTCAGTATTCTGATAAAGGAGGCAAGGTCAAAGGGTCTCTTAAGAGGAATTGCAGTCTCTGAATCAAAATCAATAACACACATTTTATTTGTAGATGAAATCTTATGTTTCTTCTACGACACTTAGTGGAATTTGAGCACTCTCAAGGATCTTTTAAACCTCTTCTGCAATGCTATGGGAATGAAAATTAATATGGAAAATTATTGTCTCCTTCTTCATCACTGTGAGAATGAAGAAGAAGCCTCTATTGCCAACACTTTCCCCACCCAAAGGAAAAAAACAATTGACAAACTAAAGTACCTTGGTTTTAATTTAAAACCTAACAACTACAAAAAATAAGATTGGGGTTGGTTGACAAGAAAGGTCGAGACCTGCCTATCCATCTGGGTCAACAGACTCCTCTCTAGAGGAGGAAGAATGGTACTAATCAAAGAAGTCCTAGAAGGAATTCATGTCTACTGGAATTCAATAGTTGAAGTCCCAAAAGGAGTCCTAGATCACATACGTTGTTTAATCTTTCGCTTCTTGTGGAAGGGAAAAAATGCACATGGAGGACCCCCTTTGGTTAAATGGAACTCAATCGCAGTGCCAAAATAATTGGGGGATTAGAGGTTAAAATACTTAAGACTCTTCGCACGAGCCTTAGAGGGAATAGACCTTTGGCGCCTAACTTTGGGTAACACTTTATGGGCAAGAGTAATGAACTCCAAGTATTTTCCTTCTTTGTTTATTTCCAATTGGTTTTGAGAACCTTTGAAATCCACTAAAGGTTCAATTGTCTAGAAATCACTTGCTCAAGCCTTCGCCCTAGTTGGTAAGAAGACTGTCAAGTGCATCAAAAATGGGGAAAAGGTGAGATTGGGAGAAGATCTGTGGTTGGGAGATGGAAACAATTACAAACTCTCAAAGCCCCTACTTCAATTCCTAAAAGGAAAAAATTGTTTCTTTCGAAGTGACCTCAACATTGGTTTCCCCTAATTCAGAGGAAGAGCGAGATAGAAAAATTAATAGTCCCTGAATCTCCCCCTAGATCTACGAGACGAGTGGAACTCTTTCATTACCCTTTTATGTGAAAAATTCATTACCCTGGATAGAGAGTCTGAGGACTCTCTTTATTGGTCAAAAAAACCACAGAATGGATCTTACACGGTTAAATTAGGCTACAAATCCTGGCTAGAAGAAAACTCGGAGACACAACTAAAGTGGTGGTGGAAGCCCTTGTGGAAAATCAAGGCTCCCCTCATGTGTAAATTAACTCTATGGCTAGCTCTAAACAACAAACTGTTGACTTGGGACAACTACCTCAGGAGAGGTTGGTGTGGACCTAGCAGATGCCCTTTGTGCAAAAACGATCAAGAATCCACTACTCACATGTTTATCTCTTTTCCCTTTGCAGAGAAGGTCGTGTGTTTAATAGAAGAAAAACTAAATTCTAGGGATAATTGGAACCAAGGTTCTCTTGAAGAATGTTTCAGAACTTGGCTACAATATAAAAGTGTCTCCCTTTATGCAGGTCTTCCAAGTATCATGGTCACAAACATTTGGTGGGAAAGAAATGGTGTCATCTTTAAAGATAAGACAGTTCCCCGGAAGTGATAACAGCTTTATCACTCACATAGGATGAATAATTTAAGACAGAACCTTGATCAAGAAAAAAATGATTCATATTCCCCCCACCCATCGATTACACCATCCCATGGGGATATTTCGTTGGGGCTAGCCAAGGACATCCGTCTTCATGTGGTGTCAGGTTGGTGTTTTTTATCATCCATAGTCACTATATCCATGTCATATATTTTCCAGGAGGCAGAACAAACAACAGAGTAGAAATGATAGCACTCTAGACCCTTTTGGAAACAATAAAAGAAAACAATATAAGAAAGCTTCAAGTGTTCGTTGACTCCAAATTGGTGATTGATTGGGAAAGAGGCCAAAATAACATCCAAAATCCTAGACTAGCCTCAATTCTAAGAGATATCAAACTCACCTTTAAATATTTCGAATGGATTTCTTTCCATCATATTTTGAGGGAGCTCAACAAAAAATAAAATGTACTCTCTAAAGAAGCTCTACAACTACAAAAAGGAGATTTTGGCTTTTATGAGTTCTTCGAAGGCATAGAAATTGAGGCAATGAAATTTCTCCTCTGAATTCTTTTTTTCTTGTAATGTTGTAAATGTTTTGAACAATTGGAATAGTTCCCATTGTAAAAGGAATTAAATGTTCTGATGGCATAGGTAGAATAGATCTGTAAGAAAGCCTACTAAGGATGGACTTGAAATACAACAACATGTGTATTCCTTTTTTTAATATAGAAGTTATATATATATATATATTTGTTCGTCGAACGAGAATGAGAGAGGGAAAAAGTTCCTATGAACTTTCTGGAGATGAAATAAGTAAGTGAAAGATGTCTTCATGCTGAACCGAGTTATCGTCAATTCTAAGTGTGAAGAAGAGTCTGATTAAGGAATAAATCATATGTTTATACAGTGGTTGGAGTTCTTATAACCTCATGAAAGTGTATATCTTGATCATCGATCATTGGAAGAGATCAATGGCCCAAATTAGACAGTTGATTGGGTCAAATTGTTTCTATAATTCGATCAATACCATTGATCTACAAAGATATCATTCTGAGACCATTGGATCAAATTAGTAAGGATATTGCATTGTGTTGTGGTGGTACCCAATAACCAGAGAAGTTTTGGTAGCAGATTTCCATGCAAAGTTCTGGATCGAGCCTTGACCATTGATAAAATTCATTTGTTGGTGATTATTATAACAATTGATACCCATATAACCAATAGCAAGGTCCCAGTCATGGTTCTGCATGGTTCCCACGGGAAAAACCCTTTGTAATAGTGTTAAACAATTGATAATGAAGATATGATCCAGGGTCTTCCAGATTGAAGGTTTTTGTCGATATCGGATATCGCCATATCAACATTTTTTAATTGTTGTGTAAGTGTTAAAAATGATAGTCCAATCATCCATAATTGAAGATTGTAGTTAAATCACTTACTCCTTTGGATAAACAGAAGATCGTATCGATAGCACAAGGGCTAGTGAAAGATTAACAAATAAGCACCAAAGGTTAGGAACAGTTGGAATTCAATCCACAAATCCAAATACCTGGGAATAGGTAGAATAGATCTGTAAGAAAACCTACTAAGGATGGACTTGAAATACAACAACATGTATATTCCCTTTTTTAATATATAAGTTTTTTTTCTACAGGTAAAATATATATATATATATATATATATATATATTTGTTCGTCGAACGAGAATGAGAGCAGGAAAAAGTTCCTATGAACTTCCTGGAGGTGAAATAAGTAAGTGAAAGATGTCTTCATGCTGAACCGAGTTATCGTAAATTCTAAGTGTGAAGAAGAGTCAGATTAAGGAATAAATCATATGTTTATACAGTGGTTGGAGTTCTTATAACCTCATGAAAGTGTATATCTTGATCATCGATCATTGGAAGAGATCGATGGCAAAAATTAGACAGTTGATTGGGTCAAATTGTTTCTATAATTATATCAATACCATTGATCTACAAAGATATCACTCTGAGACCATTGGATCAAATTAGTAAGGATATTGCATTGTGTTGCGGTGGTACCCAATAACCAGAGAAGTTTCGGTAGCAGATTTCCATGCAAAGTTCTGGATCGAGACTTGACCATTGATAAAAATTCATTTGTTGGTGATTATTATAACAATTGATACCCATATAACCAATAGCAAGGTCCCAGTCATGGTTCCGCATGGTTCCCATGAGAAAAAACCTTTGTAATAGTGTTAAACAATCAATAATGAAGATATGATCCAGGGTCTTCCATATTGAAGTTTCTTGTCGATATCGGATATTGCCATATCAACATTTTGTAATTGTTGTGTAAGTGTTAAAAACGATAGTCCAGTCGTCCATAATTGAAGATTGTAGTTATATCACTTACTCCTATGGATAAACATAAGATTGCGTCGATAGCACAAGGGCTAGTGCAAGATTAACAAATAAGCACCAAAGGTTAGGAATAGTTGGAATTCAATCCACAAATCCAAATATCTGGGAAGAAAATCCATTTTGTTTAGAGATAGCATGAAATTCCTTTAAAATTTCCATATGCCTAGGAACAAATCCAATCTCGTACATATGATGATTAAAGTAGAATGAGTTATCTGTACTCATCTCCTTTAAATGTATTTTAGCACTAAACATAGCTCACATGAGGTACAAAATCTTGCATCATTTTATTCTCCCTCTCTCATCCTATAGGCCAGGGTTCCAAAGTCCATTAATATTAAACATTGAACAGCGTGAAGCTTTCCATAAGACCTCAAAGATATTAGCCAACCAGATTTTAGAAAAAGAAAAATATTTTATTATATTAAAGAATATATATATATATATATATAACATTAGTTATTGCACAAAAATTTGTAGTTAAAGACAACGATAGGGATAATAAGGTAAAAAAAATCAATGTTTATGTTATCTTCTTATTTAAAAAAAAAACATTGAATTATAAATAAGTTAAATTACTCATTATACTAAGAAAATCTAAATACATTTTATAAACAGGTATTAAAAAATTATAATATGAACAATATATGTTATACAAAACTAAAATATAATCATAAATTTAATATGAATAAATAATACTTATATATATAATAATAATATCATATAAAACAAGTGTTGTATGGCAGCGTAGTCCCTGCCAGGTTGGGATGGGAGTAAATGCAACCTAGTACAGACATGTGGCTAGAAAGTTGAAATACATGTGGTTTGCATGCAGAACATAGTATTCTCGAATTAGTTCTTCCTGGAAAATATAAAAAATTATCAACATTTGAAAGGTTGTTGGACATAAAAAAATATAGCATTACCGAAGTAGTAATTTATAAAATACACATACCAAAAATGTAATTTATAAAGTAGATATCTAGTTTTATACATACGAAATATGTACTTTTATAATGGATCGTGGGTTGTCCGGCTGGTGAACTGAAAATTGGGTCTCTGATGTTCTCTGCCCTACAAACAACATCGACAGTTCTATGATACAGAAATTGGGCCTCTGATGTTCTCTGTGATACAAAAATCGAGGAGTGGAGTTGCGGACTATAGCAATTCATCAGAAATAAATAAATTATACATACGAAACATGTAGTTGTATAAAGTAGATATTTAGTTTTATAGATACGAAATTTGTACTTTTATAAAGTATGGGGATGAGATTTTATAGAGCATGCACGGAGCCCTCATTACATAGTTGGACATTTTTTGGATCGTGGGTTCTCGGGTTGGTGAGGTCAAAATTGGGCCTCCGATGTTTCGCGCCCTACAAATAGCACCGACAGTTCCACGATATACAAAATGACAAGTGGAGTTGCAGAGTATAGAAATTTAAAAAATGTAATTTATAAAGTAGATATCTAGTTTTATACATGCGAAATATGTACTTTTATAATGGATCACGGGTTGTCCGGCTGGTGGGCTGAAAATTGGGTGTCTGATGTTCTCTGCCCTACAAATAGCACCGATAGTTCTGCGATACAGAAATTGGGCCTCCGATGTTCTCTGTGATATAGAAATCGAGGAGTGGAGTTGCAGACTATAGAAATTCATCATAAATAAATAAATTATACATACAAAATATGTAGTTGTATAAAGTAGATATTTAGTTTTATAGATACGAAATTTGTACTTTTATAAAGTATCGGGATGAGATTTTATAGAGCATGCACGGAGCGCTCATTGCATACTTGGCCAATTTTTGGATAGCGGGTTCTCGGGCTGGCGGGGTCAAAATTGGGCCTCCGATGTTCCTTTCCCTACAAATAGCACCGACAATTCTGCGATATACAAAATGATAGGTGAAGTTGTGGAGTATAGAAATTTACTAGAAATTAATAATGTATGTTATATAATAGAATAGTAATAATGTTTTTTACACTGAATTAGTTTTCTTTAAAACTAAGGCTTTTCTTGGACAGAAAAGATATAGCATTGCCGAATTAGTTTTATTTGCACACATTTTATAGAGCATGTACGGAGTGTTCATTCCATACTTAGGCAGTTTTTGGATCACGGGTTCTCGGGCTGGTGGTTTCAAAAATGGGCCTTTGTTGTTCCATGACCTACAAATAGCATCGAGAGTTCCGCAATATACAAATTGACAAGTGGGTTTGTCAACTATACAAACTTATTATAAAATAAATAATGTTTGTTACATATCTCTAGAAATTACATCAACGTCATTGAAGACCAAAAAATTAGCATAGAATAGAAGACAAGAAATGTAGCATATCAGAATTAGTTTTCTTTGGAACAAACAAGAAAGGTTCCTAGAAACCCAAAATTTAGTATACAATAAGGGCATTGACGAATCAGTTTTCTTTAGAATTTATCAAAATTTAATAATGTTTGTTACATGTTTCTGGAAATGTAAATGTGTTTGTCATATAGACTGGGATTGGGGCTCCCGCGGACCATAAAAAGAAATAAGTACAAGAATTAGGAACGTCAAAAGAAGAAGTGCGCAATGGTAGAGAGGAAGACCTGAAAAGAAGAAATTGGAAGTTATGAGTCTTTGGTTACAGTTTTTTATTTAAAGAGGACATAAGTGGATTGATAAAGAAAAGAAGATGAGAGCATAGACTTAAACTGGATTGATAAACAAAACAAGATGGCAGTATAGACTTACTATGAAGCTGATGTGTTTTTGTTGATGTTGTCGATGGGAAGTGGAGTCTTGTTGACCGGTTGTTGCCCTTCCTGGACGAGGTCGTCCATTCTATGTTGGAACCATTATTCGATGTAGCTTTTCATGGGGGATGTGTTGATTTCATCCTGGATTTCTATGTCGTAAAGGTCGTTTTCTAATTTCCTTAGATCCATTGAAATACTATGCAGACTATGTTCAATTTCTTCATTGTGTGAGGCATAGTCTAGTACCCAGCACTCATTCTCATCTAGACGATGTTCAAGTATGCCGTAAAACTTTTCGAAAGAAAACCCCTTTAAAGTATCAACTTGTTCCTAGAAGGCTTCTTTGGTGACTGACAAGGATTTGAGAATTAAGTTAGGATATTGAACCTTGTTGGTAGTTCTGGCTAAGTCCATCTGTAGTAGGCTTGTGAATAAATCTTCCTTTTCTGATATGACTTGTTTACATGATTTGACAATGAGCTTCAGGTTGTCAACTTTCTTTTGCCAACATGCTTGTACTTTTTTGGTGCACTTTGGGGAGGGGAGTTTCTCCTATCTTCTTTTTAGTTCCGATGTGTTGATGGCATAGTTGGAAAAAGGCACCAATACCTGCTCACAGAAAATATGTTCATTTTTTAAATTCTTCTCCAAATGTTCCAACAAATCATTGGCCTTCTTTTCGAAGGAAACTAAATTTTGTGATGTGTCTCAGGCTTCAGTAACTAGCTACATTCTTTTTTGATGTTATTCTCTACAAAGGCTCTAGAGCATGCAAGGAGGGTAGAGGATACTTTCATCTTCATTGCAATGGTAGCAGGCATGATTTTTGCCAAAGGACTGGAAAATTATGGGATTGCAATGAAAGCCTGCTCAAATTTTTTGAGGCGTTGTTTCGGATTGGCATGATCTATTTCCATTCCTCCAATAGAATCATGAAATATGTCACTGGTTACCTGGTGAAATGAGCAGATTTGGAATAGCAACATTTTGCTAAAGTCAATCTCTGTGCAATATTTTCCTTTCTTGTTTGTTACATCTCTCTTTTCAATGACCATGATTTTAGATTGGCTGTCAAAAATAGCGCGCTAGATTACGAAGGATTCATCTATGTCAAAAAATTCAGCGTCAAATATTTCCACCGCGGACGACCCAATTTTCTGCATGTGTTGTTCTTCAATTTCAAGTTGCAGTTTTCCACTTTCAATTTCAGGTTCCTTCGCTTTCCCTGCATTGTTTTTTCTCTTCTTCTTCAGTGGAATTTTGTGAGAACTATCAATATTTATGCGATGAGGGTTCTTATCTCCTCCTCCATTTGAATATTTCTAGGTTTCTTTCTTACTGGGATGGACCTTCGAAGCAATGCTCCATGATGTTGTGCTTTTGGGAGTGATGGCGGGGGACTGGGTACTCTTCTCACCAAATACTTTTCCATTTTGTCTGTACAATTCATTTGAGCTTTGCAATGTATGTATGTCGCAATCAGCAGAAGCAGAATTGTTGTCAACATTGTCCCTGTCTTGGGTCAGGTGTCTATTGATAAAAGAGGTGTTAAAGCCAACACCTAGTAAATGTTCTCGAAAAATTCTTCTTTAAATGGGCAGTAAACTCATCAATCTTGTTGATGTTTCTGCACACGAAGTCTCTGACTTTCCAGGGTAGAGGAATGAACTGTTTTTTTTTTTCTTTTCATGGAAACAATGCAACCAATGGTTGTATTGCCTTACTATTTCTGCAACAAACATCTTGTCCATGATGTGGCATGGAAGGAAGGCAGGATTTTCTTTAAATCCAAAGACCATGAGGATACTGTGATTTTCCTCTTTCTCAAGTGTGCCCTTTCTGTTCAAAAACTTGGTTGCCTGGCTAGACATTCGCGGAGCTTCTTTGCCTAACAGTAAATGTTTGAAAACTGAGACAAAGCCATTAAAAACTTCATAAAAACAATGGAAGGCCTTTTGCCTCCATAGGCCCTCATGCCAGAATGTTACTGGTTCGAATCCACGGTTTATTTTATTTGAAAGAGAGTTTTGGAAATGGACAGCAATACACAATTGTGAAAATCAAGTACAATGACATATAAAATTTATTCAATTCTTTGAATCGTGACAAATGGGAACAGAGCTCAATGGAAATCAGGTTCCTCCAATCGAAAATGTATTGTTCCTTGACTATGAAATAAAAAATATAGATAATTATATGGGAAATGCTTGTTGTGGATGCATGTCTCGTCATTCTTGTAAACAACCAAGCAATTTCCCAGAATGGATTTCTAAAGGAACTTACCTGCAGCCTTGTGATATCTTCAGGAACTTTTGTTGGGTCTTCAAGGAAGTCGGCTAAGATGTCCATCCCGTTATGATGTTTTTCTAGAAACTGCTTGCAGTCTTGTCCTCTGAATGAAAATGTTGGTTTCGACAATTTTAACATCTCGCAGAAGACTTGAGATGACAAAGAAACAAGAGAGTGGTCGCGGAGTGGAATAATTCTTTTGTCTGGAATATATTTTTCAGTGCGCCAAGAGACCACCTCCTTACAGTCAAAAAACTTAGGGACGCAGCCTGCACGAGCGATTCCAGAGGTCCAAATCACTTCGTTCTGGGTGGAATGGGATGAATAGTAAAAGTATGCCCTGGACCAGTGGAAGGTTTGGTCCTCTTGTGAGAACATATTTATTGTATCTCCACAAAACTGCTCTAGACCTACTGCCATAAGTCTACAAGAACGTTTATTTGTTCCAGACGATGAATGAAATGAAAATTTGGAAGGGATAATATAACCCTAGGCAAAGTTTGGTCGAAAGCATGTGAATGGGAGATGTCCTTGAGACTTTCGTTGATTAATGACAATTTGGACGGTTGTTGCATGATGCATTGTTAACATTAAATAGTACTAATTGCATAGATAGAAATGCGAACATGGTGGATATTGCAATGAGCGATTAAGCATTGTAGATTTCTTGAGCGGGCCAACACGATGATGCATGTTCAATATGAACAATCGGAAGGGACAAAATAACTCTCTACACATCTTGGTTTAATGCGTAATAATGGGATATCTCCTCGAGATTTTCTCCCATTAATGACAATGTTGACGGTTCCTGCATGGTCAACTATTACCATGAAAGGTTTATAATTTCATAGTAAGAAAGTACGGAGGTCACGGGCAGGGGAAAAAAACCACTACAAAATAGGGTTTCAAGGTACAACCATTGAAGGTGAAGGGAGAGGGTCAAATTGCATGTCTCGGAACTTTTTTGAGTGCAATACGCGTAACAGCGAAGAGGGTATGGTAAGACAGCTAGAAGGATAGGAAGTTAGTGGGGATGGAAGGCAGGGAAAGATACTTTGAAACATTTGTGAGCAATGGTAGAGTGAAGGTTGCGAGTTTGACGAGCCCGCACTGGAATTGTAGATCACGGAAGTTTTGAGTGCAAGACGTACATGACGCAACAAGAAGCAGAGTTTGAAACCACGAACCCACCAACCATGGCCATAAAATTGGCCAATTATGGAGAGAAATAGCGATAGGTTGGATTCGTCATGTGATTATATAGATGGAGATAAAGATATCTCAATCAGCCAAGCTAGAACCCGCGTGTATAGATAGGCAACTAAGTATATAACGACAAAGCGATAATACAAAGGAAGAAGAAAAGGGGAAAAGGACCAACGACTCCGCAATGTAATTGTAAATCAAGGAAATTTTGAGTGCAATATGTATATCACGGAACAAGAAGAAGCAGAGTTAGAATGCACAAGCCCGAAACACTGACTAAGAATTGGAGATTTCGTGAACCTGTTTCGTATTATTGTGTGCATCTGTCACTTGTAAGAGTCATTAGTAAGAGCATAACCAATGTATATTAGAAAGCAGATTTGTGAACTGTGGCACAGTGAAGCTTGCGAGTTCGAGGAGTCCATGGTAGAATTGTAAATTTCCAACCCAACAACCGCGGCCATAAAATTGGCAATAACGGTCAGTTGGATTCCTGGTGTGATTATATAGATGGAGATAAAGAAGTCAGCCTGCCAATGCTGGAGCTCGTGATTATAGAAAGACGACCAAGTATGTAACCAAAGAGCCATAATACAGGGGAAGAAGAAAAGGGAAAAAGGACAAAGGAGTCGGCGATGGAATCGTAGATCATGGAAATTTTGAGTAGAAGATGTGAACCCGGTAGTCAATTTGTATATTGCGAAGGGTCGGATTCCAACTGAGGCAGCGACAGATACTTTGAAACATTTGTGAACCGTGGTACAAAAAATCTTTATGCCAACCCAAAACAGTATTGAAGAGTTGCACATTTAGTGAACTTGCCAACAGGAGGATCCAAAACAGGCTGAGAATGTGTCTGCAGAAGACGCAAGTCCCCGACGTTCAACTTGTATCGTTATGAACATTTGAATGCATAATTTGTAACAAGAAAGAGAAGACGATGTTCGAACCCAACAGTCAATTTGTATATTGCATAGGGTGCGATGCCACCTATTTCATACCTCTGTGTCCAGTTCTCACTAGTAAGAGCTAATTTAGTATCGAAAATAATTTTTTAGATTCTGTTAGATACTTCATAGGGATTAGCATCGGTAAAAAATGGCAATATCAACCCCGCCAACCCTGCATTCTGTGTGTGAATTTGTATATCGTGGAACTGGAAGCGTTGTTTGGAGGACACAGAACAATAGAAGTGCAATGTTGAGTCAACCAGTCTGCAGGTTCGCTTTCCAATTTGTATATCACAAAATTATGGGTTCTATTTTCAACACACGCAACAATGGAGGCCCAATTTTGAGCCCACCCGCTCGAGAACCCACGATCAAAAGTGTCACCAGGTATGTCATGTGTAATTCATACATGCTTTATAAGATATCAACCCAGAAACAGGTGGATCTAAAATAGGCTGAGAAGGTGTCTACAGAGGGGGCAAGCCTCGGACCTTCTAATTGTATCACTCCTAACAGTTGAATGCATAATCTGTAACATGGAAGAGCGGAGGATGTTGGAATCCGGTAGTCAATTTGTATATTGCAAAGAGTGCAATTCCAACTGTTTCATAGCTCTGTGTCCAGTTGTCACTACTCAGAGATAATTTAGTATTCAAAATATTTTTTTAGATACTGTTAGATACTTCATAGGGACTAGCATCCATAAATAATGGCAATTTCCACCCCACCAGTCTTGCATTCTGTGTGTCAATTTATATATCGCAGAACTGGGAGTGTTGTTTGGAGGACACAGAACAATAGAAGTGCAATGTTGATTCAGCCAGTCCACAGTTTCGCTTGTCAATTTGTATATCGCAGAACTCTGGGTGTTATTTGTAGGACATGGAACAATGGAGACCCAATTTTCATCCTGCCCGCCCGAGAACCCGCAATCCAAAATGTCGTTAGGTATGGAATGTGGAATTTGTACATGCTCTATAAAATATCATGTCCATATTTTATAGTCCCATAATACACAAGAAGAAAATAAGGGGAAAAGGACGGAGGAGTTCGCAGTGGAATTGTAGATAATACACGGGAAGAAGAGAAGGGAAAAATAACTAAGTATCTCATAGAATAACATCTAGTGTTTGATTATTAATGCAAATGCTTGTGAATCCCTGTTGAGTTGTCACCAGTTAAGCGATAAATTGCAGATCACTGAAGTATCTTTCATATCACTGTGTCCACTTGTCACTAGTAAGAGCATTGTTGATGTATATCAGGAAGGACACAAAGTTGTTGGGGATGGAAAGTCGGAGTAGATACTTTGAGTGAACTTAATGTATATGAGGAACCAGTAATGGAATTGTAGATCATGGATGTTTTGAGTGAAAGATGTATATAGCGAAACGATAAGCAGTTGGGTTTGCAAGCACCGACCCCGCAGCGGCGGACATAAAATTGGCTAAGTATGGAAAGGAACAACGGTTGGTTGAATCCTTCATGTGAGGATATAGATGGAGATGTTAAGGCATGAATTGAAAATCATGGAAGTATATTTCATATCATGGAAGTACCTTTCGTACCACTGTGTCTACTTGTCACTAGTAAGAGCATCGTTGATGTATATCAGGAAGGACGCGAAGTTGCTAAGGATGGAAAGCAACAACAGATACTTTGAACGAAGTTAATGTATACGAGGAACCTGCGGTGCAATTGTATATGACGAATCTTTTGAGTGAAATATGTATATAGCAGAACGATAAGCAACTGGGTTCACAAGTATTGGCCCCGTGGCGACAGGCATAAAATTGGGTAAGTATGGAAAGGAACAGTGGTCGATCGGATCTGGCGTGCGAGGATATAGATGGAGATGAAGACATGCCAACCCACAAACTCTGAAACTGGATAGCATAGAAATCACAGTAAGTATATATCCAGAAAGCGATAACGAGCGGGAATAAGAAAAGGACTGTTTGTATGAGTCGATCTGGCAACCGCGGCCATAAAATTGTCTAGGTATGGAAAGGTATAGCGGTCGGTCTGATTCGTCATGTAAAAATATATATGGAGATGAAGATATGTCAGCCCATGAACCCTGCAATTTCCCATTATAGAAATATGACTAAGTATAAACCCAGAAATCCATAATGGATGGGAAAAGCAAAAGGAGAAAAGAGATAAGTATCTGAGAGTCGAAAAAACCTTTTTTTTCGTTTATTAATGGAAATGTTTTCAAACCTTTGTTGGGTTCTCACTAGTAAAAGCATTAAGTGCAGATCAATGAAGTTCTTTGGCTGGAACATGTATATGACAAAACATGGGACATAGGTGGTGGGTGTCGCGAACCCGAGGCCTGCTGCCCAGATAACTGACTAAGTATTGGCTAAGACAAAGTTTTGATATCTATTTCAATATTTTTCATACTAGTATCTATTAATGGAGAAATTTTTCATGTTTATCTGAATATTATTCATACTAATATATATTAATGGATCGTTTATGTTTCAAATGAAAATGATCTCCCAATTTGCAAGATGCTCTTCGGCTTGCAAATTTTGTTGAAACCATGAAAATTTTGACTGCAAGATGAACATAGCGCAATAAGAAACATGAACTTGCATTGTGGTCTCAACAATATCAACTCCTTATCATCTATTCATCTCGTATTCGTTACAATGACATCAGAAAACCCTGGCTCTCCATAAACATCAATATCTAAATTAAATTAAATGCAATCAGAATTTGGTGTGACTTTAAGTAATTAAAGCATAAATTCCAGACCACGAAAGTTCTTAGGCTGCAAGATTTATATGACGGAATAGTGGACATAGTTGTTTAATACCGCAAACCCAAACATAATTTCCTAAGCTTTATCAAAGAGGAAGTTTTTTGTATTTATTCCAATAGTACTGATATTAGTATAGATGCATGGATATTATTAAATAGAAGAAGCTACAATATATCCAACATACTTCACAGGAACATTGTGTCAACAGTTCATCTGCCTTGTTGTAACTTATTAATTATTCTTAAATGTAAAATGTAAAGAAAGAACAGAGCAGGTTTTATTTAGATTGAAGTAGTGGGTAGCAGAAACAAAAGCTTTTCCTTCATGTTTAACGACACAAGGGAAGAAGGTACAAAATACAATTAAAACAAATACCAGAAATTGGAAAATACTATTAAAATATAAACCGAAATTATTCTATAATCAAATAAGATGGGTTACAAAATACAGCTGAGGTTATTTGTGACAACAATTGCGATTTCACCTGCCATCGACCAATAAAAATATGTACATTGATGAAGCTTCTTCAGAGTTTTCATGACATTCAAACTCTTTCTTCATAAAAAATGAGTTGAATATCAATTTTTGGTTTTGTACTTAATCGGTGCTGCCAAGTACATCTATCCCAATTTTTTGAATAACGTGTCTCTTCCAGATATGGCTTGCTTGCAATGGCTTCTTATTCAACATTCCATTCTTTGTCAAGTCTTAATTCCCCTCTGTCGTCGAAAAGTTGGGGTTTAAGGTGCTTTCCTTGCAATGTTCCTCACCCTTGACATCTAAGACAACTTAGAAATGTGATTCAGGCCGATTTCAAAGTGGGAGTCATTTTATGTCACAACAGCTAAGGCAGGGGAAAAGAATTCAAGTAGGTAGTGACTGGTATTGTCACTATATTTGATCTTATGTTTGGTTAAGAATCCTACCTGAGGATTTGTATGTGGAACTTCTTTGCTTTATTACAGTAAATTGAAAGAAATGTCCAACCCAGATGCAAAATGCAAATATGTTGAGGTACATAACTTCTTTGGGAAGCAGAGATGTGGCAAGTGCATCAAATGCTACAGAATGCACCAGCACAGGTCTGGAAAGTGTATCAAATGTTGCATATGGAATCAGAATATATTTTTCCTCATAGTGGTGGAGGTATGGCGACAAAAAGAAAGGTCTAGAATGTTCAGAGGTCATGCCAAATATGTTGAGTCTGCAACTACATCCAGAGGAAACTGAACAAACTTTGACAAAGAACATAGATTTCTGTCAAGTCGGCTACCAGACCCATATGTAGGTCATCAAACTATGAAATAGAAACTTTTGTAGGGATAATATGTCATTTTATCCACCCATGCATTTTCTGTTACACGCCTCCAGGCTAGACAAATACTAGTGCAATTCGATACACTTGTCAAATCTATGTTTTTGGAAGAAGCTATATACTTAAACGAAGAACTATTTTGCACGTGACCTCAAAATCCATTACAATTCCTAGCAAGAAAACAAATAAGTTCAACCAATAAATCTAGCCTTTTCAACCAACCAAAGCATCGAAGACAGGGAGAACACCAACCAGAACATACTTATTCTTTTGTCTTCGTCCTCTCTGATTTTATCTTGTATAACAGAGTTTTTTTTTTACTCAAAGCTCATGTCACATAAAATCAGTCTCTCTTCTTTCATGTGCCCCTCAATCGCATCTCTAAGTTGTCTTACATGTCCATGACCAAGAACATTAGAACGAAGGCACCCTAAAGCACAACTCTTTGATGATAGAGAGAAATGGCAATAAGTATTTAAAACAAATGTTTGATGTTCTTCCATGGATTTTGTGTTGATTCTCTTTAATGACAGATGTTCTCAATATTTTCACTTATTAATGCCAATCTTTTTGAATATGTACGTTGAATAGTGACTAGCAGCACGTATTAAAATTCCCATATCCGAGCAGATTCTCAAATCTGACATCTAAGATATGCACAATATTAAAGAGGGACATGATGTCAAGGCCTATCTCGGTGACATGTTCATCAACTATGCTGAAGCTTTTAAGAAAACTATAATTGCACAAGCAAAAAAATAAAATAAAAAGTATTTTCACAAATTCAAAATGCAGGCAAAAAGAAATTACCAGATCCGATAGTATTTGTCTGTCTATTCATTTTAATGGGAGGTGTCCTCGAGATTTCCAGTTATTAAAGCCCATCATTTTGAAATGCACAATATTAAAGAGGGAGATGACGTCAAGGCCTCTGTCGGCGACACGTTCTTGAACTATGATGAAGATTTTAAGTAAACTAAAACTGCACAAGAAAAAAACCAAAAACAATTATTTTTGCAAATTCAAAATGCAAGCAAAAAGAAATTACTAGATCCCATAATATTCACTTATCTATTCATTTTAATGGGAGATGTCCTTGAGCTTTCCAGTTATTAAAGCCCATGTTTTCGAACCTGTCTGGTCGGTTCTAACTTTTGAAAGCATATTTAATGTGTATTGGGAAGCACTGAAGGTAGTGGGGATGGATCCCTATGTAACAGGCATTACTACTATTTTTTTGTTTTTGTTGACGAGCATATGTAAAATGTACATAAAGAAAAGTAATTCGAGAATGCTAGTTTTTTTGCACCAGCCCTTTAAGTTCAAATACTTTGCAAGTCCGATTATTAATTTGTATATCGCGGAACTCTCCATGCTATTTGTAGGACACGGAACAACAGAGACCGAACTTAGAGCCCGCCACCCTGAGAACCCGCGATCCAAAAAATTCTTACTATTTTTTTTTTTTTTTTTGTCCACCAGGGTATGTAAAACGTACGTCAAGTAAATTGTTTCAAGAATGCTAAAATTTTTGGACATGACACCCTTTAAATTAAAATAGTCTGCAAGTCCGATTATTAATTTGTATATCGTGGAACTCTCTGATTGTCAATTTTTATCCGCCTAACCCGAGAACCTGTGATGAAAAAACTAGCTAAGTATGGGATGAGGGCTCCGTCCATGCTTTATATATCTACTTTATAAAATTA
Source organism: Picea mariana (assembly GCA_032191745.1). Lineage (NCBI taxonomy): Eukaryota > Viridiplantae > Streptophyta > Pinopsida > Pinales > Pinaceae > Picea > Picea mariana. Next base: position 67,307 of record JASDQU010103918.1, read on the forward strand.
CATATTTCCTATGTTTAATTTATGTTGTCCAAGAAACCTATAATTTGATAAATTTCGATGTCTTCTGTCCAGGAGCCCTTCTTATAAAGAAAACTAATTCAAAAATGCTAATGTATACACCATAGTTCGATACAACCTATCCGTGAAGTCGCATCCATAAAACTGGCTAAGTATGGAACCGAACTTCGGTCGATCGGAATGATGGAGAAACTCTCCGTGCTATTTGCAAGGCACGGAACAACAGAAACCCAATTTTCAGCCTGCCACCATGAGAACCCGCAATCATTAACTTATGTTGTCCAGGAAACCTATAATTTCAAAAATTGCATTCTCTTTTGTCTAGGAGGCCTTCTTTTAAAGAAAACTAATTCGAGAAAGATAATGTATACACCGAACAAGACCTGTCATAGTTTGATAGAACCTATTGGCGAAGCTGCGTCCATAAAACTGGCTAAGTATGCAATCGATGGCAGTCGGTCGAAATAACCACAGAAACATGAAAAACTAGAGTCAAACGCAGTTTACAACAGGAAAGTAAAATGGAGAGAACAACTATATCTCCCACACAACAAAAGGCATTCTCATAACTATGAAACCATAATAACACAGAATCCATAGAAAAAGCATCGGCAGCTATGAAATATATTTTGAGGTCGACAAACTCTGCTTCAACGCGTAACAGATGCAATTTACATCGACTGCAATTCTTTAGTCTGTTATTTTATCTTGATAGTATTCTACGCAAACTGCGGTGCAAAAATTCAAATTAAAATAGTCCGCAAGTCCGATTGTTAATTTGTATATCGTGGAACTCTTCGATTTTCAATTTTCAACTGCCTACCCCGAGAACCCGCGATGCAAAAACTAGCTAAGTATGGGATGAGGGCTTCATGCATGCTTTATATATCTACTTTATAAAATTACATATTTCCTATGCTTTATTTATGCTATCCAGGAAACCTATAATTTGATAAATTTCAATGTCTTATGTGCAGGAGCCCTTCTTATAAAGAAAACTAATTCGAAAATGCTAACGTATACAACATAGTTCGATACAACCTATCTTTAAAGCTGTGTCCATAAAATTGGCTAAGTATGGAACTGAACTGTGGTCGGTCAGAATGATCGTGGAACTCTCTGTGCTATTTGCAAGGCACAGAACATAGGAAGCCAAATTTTCAGCCCGCCAACCCCAAAACCCGTGATCATTAACTTATGTTGTCCAGGAAACCTATAATTTCATAAATTGCATTCTCTTATGTCCAGGAGGCCTTATTTTAAAGAAAACTAATTCGGGAAAGCTAATGTATACATCGAACACGACCTGTCATAGTTCGGGAGAACCTATTGGTGAAGTCAAGTCCATAAAACTGACTAAGTATGCAACCGAACGGTGGTCAGTCGGAATGACCACAGAAATGCGAGAAACTAGAGTCAAGCGCAATTTACAACAGGAAAGTAAAAGGGAGAGAACAGTTATATCTCCCACACAGCAAAAGGCATTCTCATAACTATGAAACCATAGTAACACATAATCCATGGAAAAAGCATCGGCAACTATGAAATATATTTTGAGACCGACAAACTCTGCTTCAATGCATAACAGATGCAATTTGCATTGCCTTCAATTCTTTAGTCTATTATTTTATCTTAATGGTATTCTACGCAAACTACAGTGCAAAAAAATGTAACCAGAGATCCAACCACAAATGCATCTTCCCAACATTGCAAACCCTGGGAAAACAAGAATAAGAACCAAATAAAAACCCAGCTAACAAGCACCAAAAGGCCCAACTGCAGGCGCAATACCGGAACCCTGCAAAGTCGAATCAAGCAACAATAAATAGCATACAGCGAAGAAAGAAGAAAGCAGCAAAGTTGAATCAAGCAACAATAAACAGCATACAGCAAAGAAAGAAGTAAGCAACAACCACTCCCCCAGGAGCGATGTTGTTCTAATTACAATTGCAGAAACCCAAACGTGAAAACTGCAAAAACACAAACACACAAGCAAGAACAACGACAACATGAAAATAAGAAATCAGTGCCATGCAAAAAACAAGCATGGACCAGTGAACCAACAATGTCGTTGGAGCATATAAATTTTAAAAATGGAATAAAATGTCTTGTAACAAGCCTGTTAAGTAACCATTCAACATTACTAAGCCTGTCAGGTAAACATTTAAGTCTATCATAAATGCACTGTAAACATTTAAGAAAAAAAATCAATGTGGTAGGTCTCTCACGTATCCCAAATAAATAATTATATTTTTTGTAGCAATAGTTTGAACACCAGAGAATGTATTGGAAAGCCAAACTTTCGATATGCCACCATATCAAACATTGCCATAAATTTACCTAGCATAAAATGCTAAACCAAACATTCGAATTAATGCTAGCATTAATCCACCTTCGACAAATGCATAACAAAATATATGATTCAAAAAAACCATATACGATCAAATACTTTGGATATGTCAACATATATAACATTGGGAATAGTGAAGCTAGCAATGTAATGGCTCTAAATTAATTTAAGCAACCATTGAATTACAACACTACAGTAAAATTTAAAAATTACTTAATCTAGCACATTCGCAATCTAGTATTTCAAGTAATAAAATTTAATAACAAAATTTTATACAAACAATGCATGAATTTTAAAGAAATACCTTAACTCTGATGCTATCCACAGCTTGCTTCCTTAGCACACCACCCAAAACCAACCTCCCTGTCGACTAGTTAGCTTCTAGCCCTAGGATATCAATGGATATCAATGGATATCCTAGCCCTCCGAGCCCAAAACCTCCAGCAACCCCCCGGTGCACTGTAAATTCCTCCCTCTGTCCAATACTCAGAGCTCTCCCCAAAATCCCTTCTCCCCTCTCGTAGAAAATGAATCCTCTTCTCAACTCCTTTCCCCCCCCTTATTCCTCCTTCATCGCCTTCCCTACATTAACTCCTACCTAACTGCTTTATTACACCTTATCCCCCCGCCATTAATACCCTTATCCCTCCTTTATTACTTATCCTAATGTATTGAATACGTTATCCCTTGTGGGATACGTAACTCAATTTTAAACATTATATTTTATTATCCACCTCTTATTTAATACTTTATTAATTAATTAATTAATTAATAATCAAATTAATCATTAACCATCATAAACAACTATTTTAATAATAATTAATTAGAATTGTTATTTTAAGACAGAAATATAGTTTAGCTAATCTTTTTGGGATTATATTATTAAATTAATCATCTTAATAATCAAGGGTCGTTACATACACCCACCCTTCAGGAAACTTCGTCCCGAAGTTAAG
>JASDQU010103918.1:70939-82670 GCA_032191745.1 Picea mariana
AGAATCCATCTCTAAAAGAATAAGCTTCTTGACCCCCTACATTATCCAAAACTTCGTCTCTAAATCGGGTAGGAAAAGGATCATGTAGGAAAGAATCATTCAATTTTCTCAAATATACACAAACCTAATCCCTCCTTGCTTCTTTTTCTACACCACCATAGGAATGATTCATTCTGACTCTTCTACAGGTTTTATGACACCAACTTCTAGCATCTTGCCAATTTATGCCTTTACCTTCTCTTTGTATATTGGATTCAATCTGTAAGGTCTCTTTCTAGTAGGTCTTGATTTTATATTCGAAGGGATATTAATATCTCCTATCTCTCCTGCTAATCCCTTGATCTCTGAGAATGTTGTTGGGAATAAGTCACTGTACTCGGGCAGTAATTCTATGATCCTTTCTACCATCTGATTATCCCAATAATTTCCAATACTAACCATTTTTGGATTTTCTGCAGTTCCAATGTTGACCTTATTGATATTTAATGGTGAAGAAGAATATTCTTAATCTAGCTTGGGACCTTCTACTTCCCTTTCACCTTCCATTTCTGGGATTTTTATATTATGCGAATTATCTTTTGCTAGATCTTCTTCTTCTGCGACGTGATAATAGTGTAGCAATTGTTTAACTGTCTGTCTAGATTGCTTCTGATATGCTTGGATTATTTGAAATTATGTTTCTTCAAACTGTAAATGTGGATGAAACCACATATATAAGATCTAGCTAGAAAGAATACATACACAGTTTGCAGAGAAAAGAGAGAATATGGAAATGAGAGAGTGAGAATCGAAGAATTTTCATTAACCAAATGGATGAATGATCATTTACACATGATATACTTTGTATAACTCAAATAATGTGCACTGTAGGAGAAGCCAATGAACGATAGTGGGGGTCTAGAGTGTTCTGGGCACACATCAACAATTACAGGAGTAAACTGCCACCTAGTTTGAGATAACTAGTCTCTCAGTCTTTAGTTAAATGACTGAAATGGAGTGAAGTGAGGAGGAGATTAGAGAATCATTAGTAATGCACTAGTCCGGTGATAATCCCAAGGAAAATGCACATTATCAGGTGATGATCCCAATGTTTTATTGTGATGAAACCAATGTGGCATTAATATTCCACTCAATTGATCAAACTGAAGTGTGAACTGAAGAGAATATTCTCCTAGAATGTAGGAAAAGGAATATTCTCCCTAAACTATAGGAGACTGAATAATGACTAATAAATATAGGGAAAACCTTAGGAAAAATAAATCCTAGGTGTGTGTGAAGTATCTCCAACACCCCCTCTAAACATCACTATGGTGAAAATAAAGAATGGGTCCCAACAACGAGGCTATGTTAGGTACCCGAAAACAAAAGATACACTGAAATAAACAAGGAAAGGGGGAAAACATCATGGGAAACCCCCTCTTCAAAGTAAAATCTATATAAAAAGAAGAACTGACAATTTCTAGGCAACTGTGTTCTTCACTCCAAGATGACGGTGTAGGGAATGGAACTTCTTCTTAGTGAAGGTTTTGGTGAATATGTATGCAGTCTGTTCTTCTGAAGGACAAAACTTTTGGTCGATGATCCCCTCATGTACTAAGTCCCGGATGTAGTGCATGTGGATGTCGACGAGCTTTGTCCACTACCTCTGATATGGATCTTTGCAAAACTTCAGAGTGTTTTGGTTGTCACACTAGATGATGATCGACTGATGAAAATGAATGTCCAACTCAGTGAGAAAATGTTGTAGCCACATAGGCTGAGTGGTTATGTTAACTACCCCTCTGTAATCTTACTCGGATGAATATAGAGCAATGACATATTTCTTATTTTTCGACCAATAGATGGGCCCATAACCGATACTGAATGAATAACTAGATGTGGACTTGCGATCAATGCTATCACCATCCTAGTTAGAATCAGTGAAATCGATGAGGTCCAATGTAGAGTTTGCTACATAGTGAATCCCAAAAGTGATGGTGCCCTGTACATATTGAAGGATATGCTTTGCAACCTTCCAATGTAGCTCATGCAGCTCTTGCATGAACATGGAGACTGCTCCAACTACATAGGAGAGGTTTGTTCTAGAGTGTGTGAGATACAATAATCTACCTACTAGCTATCTTTATAGTGTGTTGTCCACTAGTGGAGTTTCCTCGCCATCCTCAAGTTTGATTCCTGATAGGAAGGGAATCGGGGAAAACTTGTAGTATGTCATGTGAAATATCTCAAGGATATCTCGTGCATACTTGGCCTAAGAAAGTTTGATGAATTATGCATCTTGACTGATCTCGAGTCCAATGAAGAAATGTAGTGGACCCATGTCCATCATCGAGAACCTTTGATGCATAATACTCTTGACTGCAACAATCGCTGAAGTTGAGCAACCGATGATCAAAAAATCATCAAAATACAAAAATAGGAGTAAAAGTGAATCATCCATCCTGAGAATGTAAACATTTGGGTCTGACTTACAACGTAAAAAGTGTGACAACATGTAGTATTCCATCTTGGAATACCATGGCCTTGGGGCCTACTTGAGGCCATAAAGAGACTTCTTCAGTCAACAAACCAAAGATGAATCATGCATGAAGCCTTGGGGCTGCTCCATGTAGATCTCCTCAGAGATATCTTTGTGAAGAAATGCATTCTTCACGTCCATCTGATGGACTTCCCATCCTTTGGCTACCACAATGGAAAGTTCCAAACGTATGGAATCCATCTTCACTACTGGAGCAGAGGTCTCGTCATAGTCAATGCCATGCACCTGCTGAAAGACTTTGGAAACTAGCCTGGATTTGTATCTGCTAACCTGTCCAACCATTTCTCTCTTGGTCTTGTAGACCCATCTTCACCTGATAAGTTTCCTTCCTATAGGAAGGGGAACCAGATCCCAAGTCTGGTTCTCAAGGAGGGAGTTTCACTCCTCCTGCATGAGGATTCCCAAAAGAGATTCCTGGTAGCCTTGCCATAGGTCTGTGGATCTAAAGACTGAACCAAGAAAATATTCTTGGGTGGCATCGGTTTAGTGGAAGTGAGTGCAAGAGGAGGCTCCTTGAAATTAGATCGAGTGCTCCTGGTATCAACTAGATCCCCAATAAGATCTCCTGCATCCTAAAGATTACCCTTCCTTCTTTGGATTTTCATGTGCCTTCCTTTTGTCTTGGTTTTTAGATTTCTTATTTTTGTGACTGCTACCATATTTCATATCAAGAGCATGCACCTTTGGGCCTTTGATTTTTCCCATGTTGTTGAGCTTGTTTGGCTCTTTCTTCAAAGACTCAATAAATACCTCATGAGAGCGAATATTCTAGGTAGCTCCATAGGTGAGCCTAAATGAATGAAATGTGGATACAAACACTGAGTATTCCAGACCAAGTTTGTAGAGAATTGTAAGAACCATTTTTTTCTCCTCCTTATATTTATCAACCCCGCAAGCCTTGATTTTTGATGGCAAATCCTTATATTTGGTAAAGAAATCTTGGATATTTTCGAAGGATTTTGAATCCAAAGTGAGAAATTCCACCTTCAGTATATGTCCCCTCATCTCATCCTGTTTTCCAAAAAATTCCTTCCGTGGTCGTCCAGACTTCATTGGGGGTTTTAGAGGAGGATATGTGAAATATGAGCTCATGAGAAATGAGACTGCAAATAGTTCCAAATGCTTCATCTATCTGATTCAGATACTTGGATTTTTCTATGGTTGATGTGGGTTCGGTCTTTGTGTCCATGGTTAACTTGTATAATCCTCTACTTTGAATATGCATTATCATCTTGTACTTCGATGCAAAGAACTTGTACGGTGTAAGAATGAAAACTTCTCAAAATTCCATTTTTCCCACTATCTTCAATCTTCGGTACCTGCAAAAAGAATCTGGTGTGTCTTTTTCCTAGCAATCCATCGGCTCTAATACCATGTAAATGTGTATGAACCTGCACAGATAAGATCTATCTAGAAATATTACATACACAATTTACAGAGAAAAGAGAAAAGATGGAAACGAGAGAGTGAGAATCAAATAATTAACGGTAACCAAATGAATGAATGATAATTTAAACGTGATACACTACTACAATTGGGTCATTTTTCATCGGACTGTTCATATAAATTGCCACTTTATATTGTCGGGAGAACGAAAAACATCGGACCCCCTAAAACGTCATTTCACATGATGTCATTATACCTTCGATAGATATATTGTCACTTGTGCGATGATTCTAGCGGACATGTGTCATCACTACATTCACTGTCCAAGCCCACTATGGATGTCACAACCATGATGCCATAACATCTCACTTGCGACACCACAGGGGATGTCGTAAGACCGACAATAGGCCTATATCGATGCCATAATATCTCACTTGTGAGGCCACAGGGGATGTCGTAATACCGACGATAAGACTATATTTATCATGTTTACGCCATTCCAAAATAGATGTCCACTGCGTCAGACATGCGACATCGCGAACCCGTAGTGGACGTCGCACGACCGATGAGGTGCCATGTATCTCCGAGGTTGACGATATATAAATGATAGGAGGGACGTTTCACATGATGTCAGAAGAGGAACATCGGGAGACTGACGAGGGGGTCTATATCTCCGACGTTCACATTATATAAGTGACGATGGGGACGTCGGAAGATCGACAACCTGTTGGTATTTAAAAAAAAACAAAAACAATCATTTCCTCTTCTTCTGTCTAACATAGTGTTGAATAAACTAATGGATATATGCTTTCCTTTCCCATTTTGTTTTCTATATAATTAATATGTTTTATGAGAGTAGTTTAGCCTCCTCCTATGTTCATATTTATTCATTTTATTTTAGTTATTTGTCAAGAAGAAAAATATCATGGTACCCTTGGTTCAAAATATCACTCTTATGGATGAAACCTATTGAACCTCCATGTTGTTTCGATTCTAAGTTCTTGGTCACCCATAAACTGTAACTCAAAACATTTTTATTTTGTTTTAAATAAATTGCAGAGGAACACCATGCACCATCCTACCCTTGCAATAAATCCAATTAGAGATTCATAGACTAAGTTTTTCTTGTGTGGTAGGAAAGAATAATAACTTTAGGATAAATTGTGGGTTCCCCTCCTCTAGCTCAAGGACTGACTCAAAGGCCTAGGGTGTTGTAGGAAGGTTCTCCTACAATTTATTCCCTTGCATTGAGCCTTGTGTGAGAAAGGGGAACAACTTGGGGGAAAACATATTAACTCGCATCATTTCCAAGGAGAGAGTTTTCCTTGTGCATAAAACGGTAAATCTATGGGTAACTCCATTTTTCATTTTCTTGTTGGGTTTTAACCTAGTGACTCATGATACCCAACATCTTTCATTATTGAAGAATTGTCAACATGCTAGAAATTTATTAGTGACTCCATTAGGAAATAAATACCTTTTTCCATTGCTACCAATTATCTGCTAATTGTGGTGAGGAAGTAGTGGTTTTTGAGGAAAACATATCTCATATGGAAACTACATATACATGTCATATTTCTACGTTGAGCTCATATTAGCACACATATCTTTAACAACTAGCTTCTCATTGACACTATTCTTCCTGGGCCAACATGCCATGTAAATATGATTGATTGGACTTCTGTGAGAATGAATAGTGGTTAGGGGGGTTTCACTGTTTATAAATTATAGGCTTCCATTGATATTATTATGAAAGATATGAATGAGAAGTAGCACATGAAATTAGCTTTTGGTACCCCTATTAGTAGCAAGCATGTATTAGTCAAGTTTGGAAATGAGATGGTTTCTCATGATTTTCTAGTGAAACATGAGAGAGGAAATGCCAAAATTGTTGGTGATGGGTTTCCCTCCTGTACTTGTGCAAGCAGTTGGCAGAAAGATGATGAAAGAAAATAAGATGGCACATGGGTTATAAACTCATGATTTATTTAATGAACCTCTTGTTGTCTTAAGAGATATTGTTGTTGATTAATGTTCATTAGATTTTAACGTTAATTTAGAGAATGCAATGCAGAAAGACAAAAATTTCTGGCACATAGGTTTTGTTATTTGATTGTCCTTTTTCTCTTTGGAATCATAGTGAAGTGTATTTTCCAATCTTCATTAGATGTTGTTTTTTACTTAAAGGATGAATATTGAGAAGCTAATGGATTCCAACATGAAAAAGTGGAGAGTAATGAACCATTTTGGGAATCCATTCCTCATATGATCAAAAGTTATGCAAGTTCTAATTATTGTAACCTCCATTAAATCATTTTTTTGACATGGACAAAAAGAAAAATAAGGAATCCATTGAAAAGGATAAGGAATTGATAGATATCCTTTCACATGATGATGAATATCTAGTTGTGCATTTTGTTGGGAATGATCTTGAAAGAAAAAGAGACCTTCACTATCAGCATTTTTATTTTCCAAACAAAAATGGCAAGGAGGAAAATGAGTGTTATTATGCAATTGAAGTTTGGTAATATATGATGGTCTCATATTTCTAAGAAAATGATTTTTTTGTCTTTCCTAACAACCTTGATCATGAAGGTGATAGATATGGTAGAGATAATTGTATACCTTGACAACGAATGAAAAGTGCAAATTAGGTATTCAAGAGAAAATTTGATTTGTTTTTACACATAGTTCCAAGATTGAATGCATTGAAGAAGTTATTATTCATGAAGACGCAATTGAAATGTGGATGAAGGAGACATTCTACAAAACATAGTAGCAAAGGAAATATTGGAGATGGGTAATTCACTCATTGTTTTCCTATGTACTCACTGATTTCCATTATGCATTCAAGGTTTCCCAATGTTGTTCTAATTTTTTTTGTGTTTCAAGTGATTATTTCCACTTTTGGACACATTTTATGTCCATTGAGGATGTATTTCCCTACCCTTTTGCATGTCGAATTCTAATGTCATCCACCATTCCATCAAACTTCTTCATGCATGGGTGTCTTAACTTTATCAAATTGCATACATGGTTCCATTAGAAATGCCATGTCATTTAGTGGGACCACTTGCTGGTTAGGTTAGGTTTTCCATTTTTCTTAGTCAACTCTCTGCATTTTTCTTCCATCCTTTATCACATCTAATTTTGTTTCTGACATTATTTCTAGCAAGAGCTTGCATTGTCCTAAAATGCAAAGTTTGAGAAGAAGCAATTTTTTAATCCATATCCCAATGGATTAATACATTGATATACTCACCCTAATTTTGGTTCTTAGCACCTCATAGGAAGGATCCATCCATAAAATGAGGATATGTAGTCACCTAAAAGGATCACGACCAAAAATTGGGCTTTTTTCCCATGGGGCCCACCTCAAGCCAAAATTTGCAAATCATCGAAATGACATATTTGGATGTAGGAACTAGATTAGACATGTTTATTGGGGTCACTAGTCATGCTAGAGCCAACAAAACCCATTAAAACCTGTGAAAGTATTACAAGTGGTTTTTTCTTATGGGGTCCACCTAGGGTGAAATTGGGTTTTGAGGTTAAATGAGTATTTCTAGGTGAAAAGAGTGACTTATATGGGGTTTATAATGTCATTGATCATGTTGGAGCTAATAGAATCCATTTCAAGGCTATAGAAGTATGAAAATGCAGTAGGACCCACTTTAGGACAAATTGTGCATATATGTAGAATGACCTATGAAGGCAAGGATTAGCTTTGATATGTTTTCTAATATCAATGAACGTCATGGTGCTAGCAAAATTCAATTTTTACATCTAGAAGTACAAAAACACAATATTAAAAACTTCCCTCTAGGATGCCATGTTTCTCATTCTGCTTAAAAATTATATCATATGGGGTATCAAAAACTATCATGCAACTATTTGTTGGAAATAACTCTATGTATTCTATGCATTGCTTCCGATAGCATGCCATTTATACTTCATAAGCAACACATAAATAATTCTACGTCTAAAAAAATAAAGATTCGTGTGTTTTTAGTGGTTCCTTGGCCCATTTTCTATGCAAATGTCAACTAGATAGTGGTCTCTCTCTAGTCTACAAAATAATAAATTGTTTTAGGATATTGTTGATAAGGTCAAGGGCTACAAATGACATAGTTCATTTAGCCCCATGCAGAGCACACAAGTGGTAGGAAATTTATGAACATGGGCTATGTTTCTGTGCTCATAAAATAAGTTTTGTTTCTTCAAACATGGAACTGAGACATGCTTCTTTAAGTCTAGGCATGAATATTGTTTTTCTCAATTTTTAGGGGATCGAACACATTATAGAAAGAGAACACCGCATTTGTAGTTTTCACAATGAAACTTTGCCCATGAATTTGTACTACAAAATTATCCCAATCTACTATGTTATTTGAGAAATCTTGTGGGGAAAGTATAAGTCTACCTAAGACTAACCTATCCTTAATATTTCATGGTCTAGAATCAACTACAATTCCCATGACAGTAAAATGGAGTTTACAGCCAAACCTTTTATCAAGGAATGCCCATGTGTAATCCAAAAAAATCCCCACAAAAATATTAGGTGGGTTAGAAAAGGGGCAGTCGATAAATTCCATCCCCATGAATGGTGGACGGGTCCCCTCAATTAAACTAATTCGAAGGTCCAAAACAAATTAGAGGGGTTGGATTTACATGGGAAACCGTGGGTGTAGGTCGGCTACATACTACTCACATTATTCACGTGTGATGAGAAGAGGCCCTTTGGAGTGCACCAATAGAATATATTACATTATATATCAGGGTAAAAGCATGGGCATGTATTCCTCTCCATTGTGGACCAAGGCTAGGACGCATCCCATTTTGCATTATTTGTTTCATTATAATCTATAGTATAGGGTTATCACTTTGACAACCTTGGGTGGTAACTGTTAATGTTTTCTAATTCAAATGTATGCTCGGTGGTTTGTCTATGAAGTTAGTTAATTGTTATGAAGTGCTTTATTAAAAACAAGTGTTGCATGGCAGCGTAGTCCCTACTAGGTTGGGATGGGAGTAAATGCGACCTAGTACATACACGTGGCTAGAAAGTTGAAATACATGTGGTTTGCATGAAGAACATAGTATTCCTGAATTAGTTCTTCCTAAAAAATATAAAAAATTATCAACATTTGAAAGGTTGTTGGACACAAAAAATTTAGCATTACTGAATTAGTTATCTTTAAAACAAGGGCTCTTGGACACAAAAGAAATTGAAATTTATGAAATTATAGGTTCCTTGACAACATAAACTATACATACAAAAAATGTAATTTTATAAAGTAGATATTTAGTTTTATACATACGAAATATGTACTTTTATAATGGATCGTGGGTTGTCGGGCTAGTGGGATCAAAATTGGGCCTCTGATGTTCCCTGCCCTACAAATAGCACCGACAGTTCCATGATACAGAAATTGGGCCACTGATGTTATCTACGATACATAAATTGAGAAGCGGAGTTGCGGACTATAGAAATTTATCAGAAATTAATAAATTATACATACGAAATATGTACTTTTATAAAGTAGATATTTAGTTTTATACATACGAAATTTGTACTTTTATAAAGTATGGGGATGAGATTTTATAGAGCATGCATAGAGCCCTCATTGCATACTTAGCCAGTTTTTGGGTCGCGAGTTCTTGGGCTGGCGGGATAAAAATTGGGCCTCTGATGTTCCGTTCCCTACAAATAGCACCGATAGTTTCACGATATACAAAATGACAGACGGAGTTGGAGATTATAGAAATTTACCAGAAATTAATAATGTCTATTACATATCTCTGGAAATTACATGAACATTTAAAAGCATATAATAGAATAGTAATAACCTTTGTTACATAGGTTCGTGGAGAAAAACACAAAAAAATTAGCATTCCCGAATTAGTTTGCTTTAAAACTAAGGCTTTTCTTGGACAAAAAAAATATAGCATTGTCGAATTAGTTTTCTTTGCACACGTTTTATAGAGCATGCACAGAACCCTCATTCCATACTTAGCCAGTTTTTGGATCACGGGTTCTTGGGATGGCGGGCTAAAAAATGGGCCTCTGTTGTTCCGTTCCCTACAAATAGCACCGAGAGTTCCGCGATATACAAATTGACAAATAGACTTGCGAACTATAGAAACTTTTTATAAAATAAATAATGTTTGTTACATATCTCTGGAAATTACACCAACATTTAAAAACATACAATAGAATAGTAATAATGTCTGTTACATAGTTTCGTGGAGGAAAACACAAAGAAATTAGCATTCCTGAACTAGTTTTCTTTAAAGCAAAGGGTTCTGGACACAAGAGAAATCAAAATCTATCAAAGTATAGGTTCCTAAACACCCAAAAAGTTAGCATAGAATAGAATAGTAACAACGTCATTCAAGACAAAAAAATTAGTATACAATAGGACACAAGAAATGTAGCATATCCGAATTAGTTTTCTTTGGATCAAACAAGAAAGGTTCTCGAAAACCCAAAATTTAGTATACAATAAAGGCATTGTCGAATCAGTTTTCTTTGAAATTTATCAAAAATTAATAATGTCTGTTACATGTTTATGGAAATTTAAATGCGTTTTTCATATAGACCATAAAAAAAAAGTACAATAATTAGGAACGTCGAAAGAAGAAGTGCGCGATGGTAGATAGGAAGACCTGAAAAGAATAAATTGGAAATTATGAGTCTTTGGTTACAATTTTCTATTTAAAGAGGACATAAATGGATTGATAAAGAAAACAAGATGACAACATAGACTTAAACTGGATTGATAAAGAAAACAAGATGCCGGTATAGACTTACTATGAAGCCGATGTGCTTTTGTTGCTGTCATCGATGGTCAGTGGAGTCCTGTTGACCGGTTGTTGCCATTCCTGGATGAGACTGTCCATTCTCTATCAGAACCATTCTTCGATGTAGATTTTCATGGGGGCTGTGTTGATTTCATCTCGGATTTCTATGTCGTAAAGGTCGTTTGATAATTTCCTTAGATCCATTGAAATACTATGTAGACTCTATTCAATTTCTTCATTGTGTGACGCATAGTCCAGTAATGAGCACTCATGCTCATCTAGACGATGTTCAAGTATGCCGTAAAAATTTTCGAAAGACAACCCCTTTAAAATATCAACTTGTTCCTGGAAGGCTTCTTTGGTGATTGAAAAGGATTTGAGAATTAAGTTTGGATCTTGAACCTTGTTGGTAGTTCCAGCTAAGTCCATCTGGAGCAGGCTTGTGAATAAATCGTCCTTTTCTGATATGACTTGTTTACATGATTCGACAATGAGCTCCAGGTTGTTAACTTTCTTTTTCCAGCATGATTTTACTTTTTTGGTCCGCTTTGGGGAGGGGAGTTTCTCTTGTCTTCTTTTCAGTTCCGATGTGTTGATGACATAGTTGGCAAAAGGGGCTAGTACCTGATCACAGAAATGGTGTTCATTTCTTAAATTCGCCTCCAAATGTTGCAGGAAATCATTGGCCTTCTTTCCGAAGGAAACTAAATTTTGCGATGTTTCCCAGGCTTCAGTAACTAGCTGCATTCTTTTGTTGATGTTATTCTCTAAAAGGGCTCTAGAGCATGCAAGGAGGGTAGAGGATACTTTTATCTTGGCTACAATGGTAGAAGGAATTTTTTTTTCAAAAGGACTTGCAAATTCTGAGGTTGCAATGAAAGCCTGCTCAAATTCGTTGAGGCGGTCTTTTAGGATGGAATTTTCCGTCTCAATTCCTCCAATGGAATCACGAAGAATTTCATCGGTTACCTGGTGAAATGAGGAGATTTGGGATGGTTGCAT
>JASDQU010103918.1:128785-139281 GCA_032191745.1 Picea mariana
ACATGTGTAATTCCATTTGTTTACATGCACTTGAAAAGTGGCATTTAAAAAATATTAATAATAAAAAAAAAAATGAACATTAATCATAAATCAAATATTACAATATCCACCTTTTCTAAAATGATTGAATAGGGAGATGTGAAATATATATATATATATATATATGACTCACATTGAAATATTACTTTTATTATTTTGTATATATTGAGAAATTTTCTTATTATGATAATGCAAGCTTCTTACATGTAAGTATGAGAAGATGTGTCATCTTTACATACATACATATTATTTGAAAGTAAAAGATTTCTTATGGTTAAAATATTGCAATAATGTGATGCTCATACATATCATTTGAAAGTAAAAGATTTTTTATGGTTAAAATATTTCAATAATGTAATGCCCACTTTAAGAGAGATATATAATCTCTTTCATGTTGAACATGAAGTTAACATGTGGCATGTATGTGTTAAGAATCAATGTAGATCCATCTTAATTCTAGATCTAGGGATCAAATCCCTCGAGATATAAATCTTTTTTAAAGTGGAAAATTTGATGAAATGTTTGCACCTTGAAGAATAAATCTAAACTTGTAAATCCATCTTAATTCTAGATCTAGGGATCAAATCCCTAGAAATGCAAACCTTTTTTTAAGTGGAAAATTTAAAGAAATGTTTACATCTTAAAAAATAAATCCAAAGTTAAGATGTATCTACATTGATGTATGTATATGTATAAAAAAAATTTGTGAAAGTAATAAAAATAACCACACAAATCGGATTCGGAGAAGAAAAATACTACGAAATTTAATTTTAAAAGTCACTTTCTTTTATGAAGTTGTGAAAGAGGATTTAAACAAAATCCCAATAAAAAAGGTATTCTCATTTAAATGAGGTTGATAGAAACTTCATAGCACCAATAAACTTGGGAGGAAGTGTTAAATAAGTCATGCTCATTTTTTTTTATGTGATGGCAATGCTAGAATAGACACGCTTATTACAAAACACATTATAACAAACATATTATAAACACGCTTATTACAAAACACATTTATAAATTGTAACGGATTATAAAATATTTTTTGTTTAATATTATTGAATAGTGTTAATATTGTGCTCGTGTAGAATAGTTGATGATGAAACTTATTGTCATTATGTAAAGTCACCATTCAAAACTCTCATTCACACAATTACATACCGAACTAGCAAACTAAACCCACGCCACCTTAATATGTGAAGGTAAATGCGATGAAGTATTTACTCATTACAAAATATTCGATATTTTACATACCCGTATATAGGCCCAGACAATTTATCCTCTTGGACTTTTCTTCTTAACAAATTTGTCTTACTTGGCCCAGACAATTTATCCTCTTGGGCTTTTCTTCTTGACAAATTTGTCTGTTTTGTTCCGCCACATTTGGCGTTATCATAACGCCGTCATCGTAGACGAAACGTACATGAAAGTCAGACTGGTTACCAGAAACTTTCGTCGGATTGCATTTATTATTCCCGCTATTTTGAAGGAAACCCTCACCACTGACAGAGACGTTTCCAAATATGGGCCCGGCAGGCCGCCGTGGGGGGTGGGTAGAGAAGAACTCGTGTGGCCCATGTGAAAGAAAGAGCATGTGGAAAAAGAACGAAAGGAAGGTTTTGGGTATTGTTTTGATTAATTCGACGGTTTAGTATGAGTATTTTCTTAAAACTTTTCAAGCGTTTCGAATGTATACTTTATAAATTTAGAATAAGACATATTATTTTGATAAAATTAAACTGTCTAAAATATGTAATTATAAGTATATAATTATTAAAAGAAAAATTATTAAATAACATATTGAAGATAATTGGGTTATATGTAATTATAAGTATATAATTATTAGAAGAAAAATTATTAAATAACGTATTGAGGATAATTGGGTTAAGTTTATTTATTTAGAAGTGTAAATTTTATTTTAAAAATTATGATGTTTTTTTGTTATTTACAAAAAAAAAAATATTTATAAACAAAATCTAGGAACAAAATTTATTTAAAATTTCATTTTTTTTGTATTTATTTTAATTTTAAATAGTTGGTATAATAAATATAAGATTTATTGAAGTTAATTAGGGTCTTGGCTAGGTCAATATTTAACAATGGATTTACAAAGAAAACAAATATGTCACAAAGATTTTGAACCTAGATGGCGGAGGATAACAACTTTCCTCTCTCACCCTCTCAAGTTACACCTACCTTGGGTCTCTCTCTTATCAAATTTTCTCTCACCTACTCAAGTTACCCCATATATATATATATATATATATATATATATATATATATATATATATATAATTAATTCATTGTGAAAATTTTTATTATTTATTATAAAATTTATATCATAAATTAATAAATTTAAGATTTTAATGTATCATATTCTTAAACATTTAACATTATACTAAGATACATTATTGGATGGAATCACTACTCTATAAGGGAAACTTTGTAGGGAAACTCGAGGGATATTTCTCTATATATATTTGTAAGTGACATTTTTAATAAATTTTTTCATATAAATTAGCCAAATACTCAACAATCAATTAAATTAATCTTTTAAATTGAATTTTTTTAAAAACTAACTTCATATTGTATATATTGTTAATGAAAAAATATTAATATTAATTACATCTAGAGACACTTTCTACAACCCAATATCAAGGAGATGTGTAATTCCTTCCATGCTCAACATGGATTTGACAACAGACATTTAAAAACATATTAATAAAAAAAATATTTCAATGTCCACCTTCAGTAAATATTTTTATATCATATATGTGTGTGTGTTGGAACCTTAAGTTATGATGGTTCATCACACTTCTCCTCAAATCAGACGATCAGGCGGTTGACCACTAGTTGGAAGCAGACAATTGGGTGATTAACGAGAAGTCAACATCAATCGATGGAGTAATCGATTAGCTTGTCGGTCAGATAGTCAAATAGAAGTAAAAGACAAATGGTCGATGGATCGACCAGCCAGGAAATCAACTATAAGTCGGATGCATGGATGGTCAGGTCGAGAAAATTTGACGAGCCGACTAGACAGGGAGGATTTGGTGGAGTCAACTCTAACAATTGATGGTTGTATGTGGACAATATCTTCCCAATTTCTAGGAAGTTGGTTAGATATTCAATACTATAAATAAAGGACTCGATGGGTCATTATTATATAGTTGAAATGCAAGATATTATGACAAATATGCATTGTGATGTTCTAATCATAATGTGTTGTGCTTAAGTATTGTAATGGTGTCTTTAGACACCATTGATCTTTTCTAAAGTCATTTCTCTTCGATTATCTCCAAACGTTGTTATTTGTTTTGTACCAAGTTACACCCAATCCCCAACATGGTATCAAAGATATTGGTTTAGACCTCACCTATTGTCTACAAATCTTGCTAAGTTGGATCGATTCATAATTAACTCTAGGTCGATGATTTGTTGATTGTAATTTGTAGAAACGAATCATATTTTTTAGATTTCAAAGATGGCTTTAAAGATCGATCATATTATTATGAATGGATCAAATTATGATATATGGGCACCATATATGGAAACCTTGTTGAAAAGTAAAGACTTTGGAAATACATGAAGACTCCAATTCTAGATCTAGTGGATGATTAAATGAAGTCCATTGTCAACGGAAAGAAGGATGAGGCTGTAAGGGTCATCACAAACTATATCTCATGGGAGATTCAATTCCATACCAACAAAATTGACTTCCCTCATCAAATCCAGAGAAGTTGAAGTATTTGTTCAACAAATTCAATGAAAACCATGTCATGCAGTTAGAGAAAGAGTTGATCTCTCTCGATCCTCATTCCTTCGACAAAATTAAGGGCTATTTGGCACGTGTGAAAGAGATATATTTGAAATTAGGTGAATGTGGAAAGAATTGTCAGAAGAAAGACAGGCATCTCAATGACTTGGTCCTGATGAATCTGAGAACACCATTCAACATGTTTGTATTAACATGCAGAACCAACAAGTAGGAACATGAGGAAGATGGTAAATATTATACCTTTGAAGTTTTTTGTGGCTTATTGACTAATGATCAAACCAAATTCTTAGTGAAGGAAATCTTGGTGGAAAACATCAATCTCACTTGATCAATGGAAAGGGTAAGGTGAATCATAAGGAAAGAAGACAGTTTGATACCCCTATACATAGACCAAAATGCCTCGACCAGAAAACTAAAGGGAGGATTGGTGAACCATGGAAGGATCGAAAGAAGAAGACACGGTAGTACTTTGGAAACAATGGACATATGGAGAAAGAATACTACAAGAAGAGAGATGACTGAGGGGAGAAGGTCAAGTGACTTTAAGGAGACTTGTTGGATGTTCATTGACCTGCTGATAATTTCACCTTCCAAGTTGAAACTTCTCAAGTGTTTCTTTCTCATTCTGTGTAGAAGTACTGGATGATTGATTATGGATGCACTCATCATATGACTAAGGATGCTTTCTTGTTCACATCCTTGGATAAAGTTGTGGAGAAAAAGATCTATGTTGTTGATGATTTTTCTCTCGACATTTCTAGTCGTGGTGATGTTCCATGTTGACATGGAAAGATTGTTGATGTCTATCATGTGTCAAATCTTAGTGTAAATTTTCTTCCAGTTTCTCAATTACATTACATGACACTACATCGGATTCAAATTCAGTAACACCAGAAGACTTTAACGATATCTCAAAAGTAATACTTCAAGAAAATCAAAAGTCAATATCAAGGATGCAAAAAGAATTTGACAAAATTATCAGAGATAAAAACGAATAAATTTCTCGTTTAAAAGAACATAGTCAAAAACTACTTAATCATATCAATAAGTCAAAGAATTAAAAACAACACATTCAGAAGTTGGAACAGGAGAATCAAGATCTCGAGAATAGTCTATTAGAAAAAAATGAAGAAAATTATTGTTTAAAGAACTTAATCAAAGATTATTGGAATAAATCATAATGTTGAAAGAGGAAGAAACTGAGAAGGAAGACAAGAACAAAGTCAACAATTCAAATAAGGAAGAAATCTCACGCCTAAAGGTTCATAATTAAATTTTACTCACACAGATTAAGAAATTAAAGAGTGATAAGAAGTCGCTACAAAACAAACTAGAGAAAATTATCAACAAAGAATCAATGGTTTATAAAGAGACAATGAGTGAACCTATGGAACTACAGAAATATTTAGATGTAAAAAGCTCAATTATAGATAAAGGAATTAATACAAACCTAGTCAACCTTACAACTCAAAAGGATGAAAATCTAGTTGATGTAAAGAGGTCTTCAAATGTCGAATTATAAACAAGTGAGGGGTATGAAGAAGACTCAATTCCAAAATTTAATCAAGAAAAAGGTACAAGTATATGACGTAAATATCAAGTTGCAAGGATGCCTTATCGACATTCTAATCACAAAAGTCAATACGTCAACCAATCATTGTATCAATAGAAACAAATGATCGATATGTCGAAGAATATTACTTCCACTACAAGTGGTGCTCAAAGTAGAAGCTATCATGGGAGTCGAAATACATCATGTTTTTTCCAAGAACCCTATAAATGCCCAGTTCCGCAGAAGATCAAATTAGGTTGGACAGACTCATTTACAATTCGATAATTTTGCTCAGTGCTTAGAAGATTCTATCGTCTCAGGTCATCAACGATCACTAACTCAAGAATAAAGAATCAGGAAACAATATTACAAGCCAGAACAATAAATAAGTCTTCCATAAACATGCTTTGAGGACAAATCATTTCTAAAGGGGAAGGCTATGTAACGAACATAAATATATAAAATATATAGATATAAATAAATAATCATTAAATAATTATAATTAATACATCATAATGAATAGACATGTCTATTAATGAAAGGGAACCCCTACATGGATATATATGACCCTCATTGTCATTGTAATCATCTTATATCTCATACTATATTATTTATTCTCATATATATTTATAGTATTTATTGTCCTTATGAATATCTTTATATTCCTAGTATTTTGGATATCTACATAGTGAACTAGGTTGATTCACCTCATCGTCATTGTCCATCATATCCTCATCTTGCTTAGCTCTTTCTGGAGCATGCTTCTCTATTTTTTTGCACTTATTTACTTGCTCCTCTTTATTTGCACATTAATCTTGGATTTAAATAAATATGTATTGGTATAAATCCAATATTAAGTAGTTAACTAAATTTAGTTTAAATAGTTGTGAGGAAAAATATTATTTTTTTAATCTAAATTCAATTCTTATAATTGACATATAATTTTTTTAATAAATATATTGTTATAACAAGCTTAAACCTTAGAATTCAATGTAAAGAATAGATACCCCTTGTAACAACTTAAAAAAACCAACAAATTAAATTATTGATCGCAAGTACTTGCATGGGCTACAAACCCATAGAAATTCATCACTCATTGAAACCCTTGAAGGGTTATTATTAGAGCATATAACCCTCTTCAAACTATATTCGGAGAGCTACATAATGCTTCCTGCCACGTCTGTCTGTGAAGTCTCCGGGCTTTTATTTTTTGCTGACATTATCTTTGACTTTTCTTTCTCACCAATTTGACTTTTTTCTTCCGCCAGATTTGGAATTATCATAGAGCCGTCATGGAAGAAAAAACCGGACATGGAAGTCAGAGGGGTTAGTCGACATTTTTATTGGATGGCAAAGGAAAGGCTTGCTAATTATTTTTTCTATTTTGGAGGAATATCCTCTGTGCTGAAAGCGACGTCTCCAATGATGGGGCCCATCGTAGGTGGTGGAGGTTTTTTATGGGAGTGGGCTAACTTGGGAGCAATATTCCCTCTCGAGTTACTTTTCCGGCAGGTTTTCTGGCAGTCTGTTTTTAAATTTCCATCCAATCCAGAACTCTGATCGATTTTCTAAGCATCTAGGTTGGTTTGAAATGGGGCATAACCCTTAGGATAAGGTTCTTAAATGCATGGAACATTGATCCATGCAAAACTCAGCTTACCCCTGAAAATTTGGTCGGATTCAAACCCAATTTTTGCCTGAAAAGAGGAACTCGAGAGGAAAGATTACTCTCGAATTAACTTACTCCATGTTTATGTAGTGTGTTGGTGGATGCAGAATAACCCTCGTAACCTATGTAAATCAAGAATTAACAAGTAGGATTTTTATACTTTTCTAATTATTTGGTCATCATACTTTTCACTCATGTTAGAAATATGATGTTTAATAAGTATTTTTTAATCGAAAATAAAGATTATTTTTAATTTGTAAGTTATTTGAATTAATAATAATAATAGCATAAAATTATTATTTTTATTAAAATTCAATAAATTAATATTAGTTTCAATGGGATAATGTTGTAATAATGATGATTTAAAGTTACAACTTAGCCAAACACTAAATTTGATATATTAGAGTACTTTGTTTTTAGAATAAGGAATCCCATTTTCTTACTGACTCTCTATCTATAGAGTCAAACATGTCTCTATTATATTGGGTAAGTTATAATTGTCCAATATATCTATATTATGGATTGAAATTAATTACTATATTTCTATATTAATGTTAGTGACGTGTATTATTTTAGGTTAAAATTTTAAACAACTAAGAAAAATAAGGCATCAAGCATAAAATAATCACACAAAAAGCTTTACATGTGGCAACGACATTTTAACTGAAGAACATATTTCTATATTAATGCTAGTGACGTGTATTATCTTAGGTTAAAATTTTAAACAACCAAGAAAAACAAGGCATCGAGCATAAAATAATCACACACAAAGCTTTACATGTAGCAACAACATTTTAACTGAATAACTCTCTTGTAGAAAAAAAATTAGATGTTATTATTAACTTGTCATGCCAATGGAAATGCATACAAATGTAGAACTCCTCCCTTGTGATTTTGTTGTTCATAAGATTATGATACAATATTTTGCACTCTCAGTACTGAGTTAAGAAGCCTTCTAGATTAATGACCCTCTTCTCTTCTTGCTCTATAAGATTATGATACAATATCTTGCACATTTTCTATGAGTTAAGAAGTCTTTTAGATTAATAACCTCTTCTCTCCTTGCACTCCAAGATTTTTTTTGTTGATTTCTCTGATGGATAACCCCTAATTTCTTTGTTGCAACTCTACCTCAAGTAGGATCTTATTTAAGACAATGTTGCAAATCTA
This sequence comes from Picea mariana, assembly GCA_032191745.1. Lineage (NCBI taxonomy): Eukaryota > Viridiplantae > Streptophyta > Pinopsida > Pinales > Pinaceae > Picea > Picea mariana. The sequence goes on from JASDQU010103918.1 coordinate 136,988, forward strand.
CCTTAAGTAGGCCCACCTTCACAAATCAATTAAATATGCTTTGGTAGTTCGATTGATTATTTTCACCAACAAAACAGGGTGCTCTATCATTCTTGAAATCGATGCAAGATCAACATTTATTTTCCAGATGTTTATGAGTGGCTCTAACTATTGCAAAACTCCATGCCTTTTCCATCAATGTGAAATTTTCCAAGTTAGAGTGTCATGGACACTGCTCATCAAACAAAAATCAATTTGCATTCCCCAATGCCTCTTTTTTCTCTCTTCCGGAGATTTTGGGCTACCGGGTTTTTCCAAGCCTCCATTAAGCTACAAAAACCCAACCTTAAAACATCAGTTCAATATTGTCTTTGCATCATTTTTCTAGGATTTCTCTGCATTCTTATAAATCAAATACTTCCTAGGTTTTGAAATTTCTCCCTTATGCCAGAAAAAACCCAGTTTGAATTCCTTGCTAGATACAAAAAACTTCACCCAGAGATTCTCAATTTGAAAATCAACCATTTTCTCAATGAAATGAGCTTGTTTTTTTCTCGACAGAATTGTCTTTCATTTTCTCAATACTAATGTCATATACATCACTAGCTCATCATATCAAACAAATAATTTGAATCTCTTATCATAAGTACTTTCCCTTTGTTCAACAATCACTACTTAGCCATTTTCCACGTTCATGTCCTTACTCGATGAGTTACATTCTTTGTGTTTGGTGGCGTTTTTGACTTTGTACTCATTGACTTGTTTTGCATTTGCTAAAAATCTATGATTGTACCACTCAAGCGCTTATAGGCATGGATCATACCTGCGATATTGAACATAGACCTTTGTACTCAACAATCAACACTTTTAATCAACTTACCCTTAACCCAAATCTTAAAATCTTAATGCTTAATAATAACAACTTTAGTTAGTAAACATATTCATTAATTAACACTCTATTCCAATACTAAAAAATCATGAAAGTTACCTAAACATTGAGATACCCTTATCCCAATGTAAGAATATTTATATCATAATACCCTTCTCCCGATCTAAGAATATTTATATCCTAATAAATTTTGTTAATTGCTTTTTTTTAAATTCTCTTAGTCTATGTCCAGATGGGATGAATTCTTTTACTTTGTATGGAAGATAATTACTCGTTTTATATGGTTTATCAACTCAAATCGTAATTTAGCATGGTGTACACAATTAAGATTGAGCAACGTATGGTGATATGGAAATGATTATTTTTTAATAAAATATTTTACTTGTAATATAAGATACATAGTATATATTTAAATAATTGTCACATTTAGTAATATATACCCTTAACCTTAAATATTGTCCTTTGTAGATTCCTTCTTTCGGTAGTCCCATGCAAACATCAGGTATTCTTGCAAATATCATGAAATCCATTCAATGCGAAGAAGGTAAACTGCCTTCAACTTATAAGTGTATCATTTTCCGATAAGTCAACATTTAAAAGTTCTAAATAATCCATTGCACTACACATTACCTTGGTGTGTATATCCATCCTCTTGCGATAAATCAACTCTTAAACTTCTCAATGATATAGTGAAGTATATATTTTGTGTATATACATTCTCTTGTGATAAATCAACTCTTAAACTTCTCAATGATATAGTGAAGAATATATTTTGTTTTAGATGTCCATTTGCATCCAAAAACCTTGGGAGTTTTATTAGCCACCAAATATGATTTTCATTTAACAATTTGAAATTTTATTTTTTTATTTTATAATTAATAAATGTTATGAATTTTTTTTTGTTTATTTGTTGAAATTAATAATATAAAGAAAGATGATTTTTTTTTAATGTTATCTATTTATTTTAAAAAAACAATATATTATAAATAAGTTAAATTACTCATTCCATTGATGAAAAAAATACATTACTTATTTTCAAAAACACAATATATTATAAATAAGTTAAATTAGTCATTCCATTGAGAAAAAAATACATTTCATAAATCAATAGTAATTATTTTTTATCTCAACCATATATATTATACAAAGTTAAAATATAATAATAATAATAAATTAAATGTAAATAAATAATAATCATTCAAATATTTAAATATATAAAATAGTAATATTATAAAAATGAAATAACAAAATATATAATAATATATTTTATATATAAATAACATTATAAAACCAAAATCATATTCATTATTATAAAAATAAAAAAAAAGAATTTGAGATAATTTTGTTTACACCATTTATGTGTGTATGAAGAAAGCACATCAACCTAAATCCATCTCAACTCTAATATTTTAAGTATCAAGAGATT
>JASDQU010103919.1:823-12479 GCA_032191745.1 Picea mariana
AACAACCTCCACTTTAACACACACGGTGAGGCTACGCTCACTTCTTGATATTAAACGAAGACGGATTACATCCTTATATAGGAAAAGACTCTCGCGAGTCGGATACATGCAAACCAAAAGACAACCAGAGAACTGACTCTTAACTAAGCTAACTGGCGCTTACAACACGCGCTTATTACTGAAGCTAATCAACTAGTTAACATCTCCATTATTTCCAAGTCATCCAGGATGGACTGCCTCGATGAGAGCCTAGGGGATAGTTTTTTTTTTTATGTCGGATGGTTGTGAAACCCTTGTGAACCAAGGGGAAGAGGATTCATGTGGGAAGAGGATTCATGTGGGTTGTTGAATTTGGTGACAATGAATTCTTTCAAGGATAGATTTTTTATTCTATTATTCAGGAGGCAAATGAGAAGTGGGAGGATGTGAGAGATGTATGAGTGAGATGCTCTAATCTCTTTACTATGAATAATAAGACAATCGATACCTCTGCTTGGTGGAGGTAGTCCAACGATTGGGTGAACCACATGAAATCTCTGTGCTTCTAATTTGAGTGATTGTTGATTGTCATATGTGAATTGTGTTTTCTGCATTTGCAATTCTAACAATTGGTATTAGAGTGAAGGTGAATTGAGGAGGTGTCGCAGGTGGGAATTGAGTAGCAGGTCATCAACGCTCCCTAGGCAATGTTAGAGGCGCGTCGACTCTCTCACACTTGTGAAATTCCAATTTTCATAAAACTCGTGCACATGGTTTATGCACCACAGAGCATYGACGCTCCCCCATCCATAGTGAAGGAGCATTGACCTCCCACTAGGGCTCCCTTTCAATACTCCAAGGAGCATCCATCTCCCTTCAGGGAAACATTTGCATGTTTTTTTGTAAAAGTAAAGGTATGAAGTAAAAAAAAAAATTATGGAGTAAAGGTATGAAGTAAAAGGTAAAGGTRTGTAGTTTATTAAACCTTTTGGAGTTTATACCATTATTTCTCCACATTTTAAAGGGCTTGGATTTATAAGCATTGGTTTTTGGGAATTTTTCTTCTGCTAATGATGAAAACTCAGAGTGCTAAATTTGAAATTGAGAAGTTCAATGGAAAGAACAATTTCAAGATCTGGAAGGCTAAGATGCACGATCTGCTTGTGSAACAAGGCATGGTGAAGGTGATTTTAGGAAAAGCAAAGAAATCCATGACCATAACATATGAATACTAGATCGATGCGAGAGCACTGAGTGCCATACGTATGTGTTTGGTCGATGATGTTTTGTTCAACATTGTCTCAGAGAAAACAACAGTCGGTTTGTGGACGAAGATGGAAAGCCTGTATATGACGAAATCCTTGACAAACATGATCTTCCTAAAAAGGAAATTATACAATTTGCGCATGAAAAAAGGTATGAAAATAGTTGATCATTTAAATACTTTTAATACTCTTTTAGTCCAGTTGACTAGCGTGGGAGTGGAATTCAAATCTGAAGATAAGGCAATTATATTATTGTGTTATTTGCCCGAGTCATGGAATCACTTTGTTACCTCTATTAGTTTTGGCACAACAAAAAGTATTGAGTTTGATGTTATTGTTGGAGCTTTACTATCTCATAAAACAAGGAAGAAATCCAATTTAGAAACCTCTCCATTTGAGGCGATGATGGTCAAAGGCAAACCTACAGAAAGAGGAGAAGTTCAGAGGGATTTCTCTCGGTCAAATGTGAAGGGAAAGAAGAACAAGCTTAAGTGTTGGTTTTCTGGAAAATCTAGAGACCTAAAGAAGGATTTTTGGAAGAGTCAACAAGCCTCAAAAGAAGACTCTCCAAAAGAGACGAAGGATGCAAATGCAACCAAAACAGGTTCAGCAATAGGTTCAGGTATGGCGGATGAAGTTTTTTCAATTAGTATTGGTTCGCGTCATGATCAACAGTGGTTATTAGATTCTAGTGCCTCAAATCACATGTGTCTTCATAGACACTGGTTTGTTACTTACCAGTCTATAGATGATGGAATTGTTTACATGGGAAATGATATCTCATGTAAAGTCGTGGGAATTGGTAGCATTTGAATTAAGATGTTTGATTGAACTATTAAAATACTAACTCATGTGAGACATGTACCTGAGCTTAGGAAGAACCTAATCTTTTTGGTAGTATTAGACACTAGAGGATATAAGAGTATTTTTCAAGGTGGAGTTATGAAGGTCTACAAAGGAATCCTACTAGTCATGAAGGTGAAGAAGGTTGGAAACCTGTTTCTGTTAGAAGAAAAAACCGAGTCAGATCATGCGAAAGTTGTATCCGAGAATGGTAGTGATTTTTTTTTACTGTGGCATCAATGGTTGGGCCATATGAGCGAAAGAGGATTGAAGGTATTATCTGATCGCAATTTTATTCCTATCTAAAGTCTTTAAAGTTAGATTTATGCAAGCACTTTATTTATGGAAAATAAAATAGGAAGAAATTTAAAATCGAAAGACACACACGTGAAGGAATCCTTGATTATATCCATTCTGATGTTTGGTGACCATCCCCTACTGTTTCGTATGGAGGATCATCATATTTTGTTACTTTTATAAATGATTTTTCTAGGAAGGTGTGGATCTATATGTTGAAAAGAAAGGCCGATGTGTTTACTGTTTTCAAACGGTTTAGATCTTTAGTGGAAAAGAGCACTGGTAAATCCATTAAATGTTTAAGAACTGATAATGGTAGTGAATTTACGTCAGTGGAATTTGAGAACTATTGCAAGGAGTTTGGTATTGATAGGCATAAAACCATTGCCTATACTCCTCGGCAAAATGGAATTGTTGAATGCATTAAAAAGACTATTTTAGAGAGATCAAGGAGTATGCTTAATAACGCCAACTTGCAGCAGGAACTGTGGGCAGAAGCAGTAACTACAACTTGTTATCTCATGAATCAATCACCATCAACAACAATAGAATGCAATATTTCTGAAGAGGTATGGAAAGGTCACCCTTGTAATTATTATAATCTTAAAGTATTTGGTTGTGAAGCCTATGCTCTAATTCTGAAACATTAACGTTCTAAATTAGATCCAAAATAAAAAAGGATTATCTTTGTTGGATATGGTGATGGTATTAAGGGGCATAGGTTGTGGTATATTACTTCCCACAATATCACCATTAACAAAGATGTAATATGTGGTGAATCATCTCTCATCAAATAAGATGTATAATTTCAAATGAAACAAAACGAAGTACCTAAGTATCAACATATTTAGTTTGAAACTAGAACAAATACAGATGAAAGTGAACATGAACAAGTTTCTGAAGATGTTCATGAAGAGTTTCCTACAGAAGAAGACATGGTTGATGATAACAATCAACATAATGTGGATGAGCCACAAACTTTCCTAAGGAGGTCTACGCGAGTCATAAATCCTCCAAGAAGGTATGATTATTTTGTTTCGTTATTTTCTTTAAGTACTAATGATGATGAACCTTTGTACTATCAAGAAGCTGTGATGGGTTCTAACTATGATAAATGGAAAGAAGCAATGAAGGATTAAATGAAGGAATTAGAGAGGAATGCCACATGGGACCTGGTAGAACTTACAAGAGACAAAAAAATTGTAGGTTGAAAGTGGGTCTACAAGCTGAAGAAGGGTGTTGATGATAAGGTGGAAAGGTACAAGGCAAGGTTGGTTGCAAAATGATATTCTATGAAAGAAGGTATTCACTTTCATGACATTTTTCACTAGTTGTTAAGTTTGTTTCAATTCAAATTGTGTTAGCATTAGTTTCATTACTTGATTTGGAGTTGGATCAGCTAGATGTTAAAACTGCCTTCTTACATGGAGATTTGGATGAGGAAATTTACATGGAACAACCTGAACGGTTCGTTTAGAATCGCAATAATAAATTTGTTTGTAGGCTCAATAAATCATTGTATGTTATGAGGAAGTCGCCCAGACAATGGTACAAGAAAATTGGCGTTTTCATGGTGAGCCATAATTATACAAGGAGTGAGTATGATCATTGTGTCTACTTTAAGAAATTGAATAATGACATATTTATTATATTAGTAATGTATGTTGACGATATGCTTTTAGCAAGCAAAATAATAACTGAGATCAATAGGTTAAAGGATGAGATGGCTAGGACATTCGATATGAAATATCTAGGAGCAGCAAGGCAGATTTTGGCCATGGAGATATTCAGAGACAGGAGGAATGATAAGCTTTGGTTGTCACAAAAGAAGTATGTTGAGAAGATACTTTTGAGGTTTGGAATGAACGATGTGAAACTAGTTTCAGTCCCTTTGGCTTCCCATTTTAAGATTTATTCAAGTTTATGTCCTAGTACAAAAGAAGAAAAGGAATATATGTCTTGAATACCATATGCTAATACAGTAGGAAGTCTAATGTACGCGATGGTTAGTACAAGGCCAKACATTTCACATACAGTTGGGGTTGTGATCAAGTATATGGAAAATCTAGGTAAAGAGCATTGGGCAATAGTGAAATGGGTGCTTCAGTATTTGAGAGGCAGAAGTGATTAYTGTATCACTTATAAAAATGGTTGTGAATTATTCTGTGGATATGTTGATTCTGATTTTGCAGGTGATTTGGACAAGAGAAGGTCGACTTTAGGGTATGTCTTAACTCTTGCAGGTGGACCTATTAGTTGGATGTCAAAGCTGCAAAACATTTTTGTTTTATCCACTACTGAAGTAGAATACATAGCTGCTTCACATGCTTGCAAAGAGGCAGTATGGTTGAAAGGTTTGTTTGGTGAGTTTGGAAGGATGCAGGACAAAGTAAAGTTATTTTGTGATAGTCAAAGTGCTATTTACTTGGCTAAGAATCTAGCCTACCACAGTAAAAAAAAACATATACCTATCAAGTACCATTCTGTAAGACATGTCATTGGTGAATGTGGAGTCTCTCTTGAGAAAGTGCATACAAAAGAGAACTGGGCAGACATGTTCACAAAACCAATACTTTTAGATAAGCTATGATGGTGCTTGGCTTCTCCTGGCTTGCAGAGAAGGTGATGAACAAAAGGAAGGAGCAAGGTTAATTGTTGTCAAGGTGGAGATTGTTGAATTTGGTGACAATGAATTCCTCCGAGGATAGATTTTTTATCCTATTATTCAACATTGGTTGTAACTAATAAAACCAAGTTAGAATATGGATGAGATTGCATTTAATAATTAGTTTCTTGTGTAAATGTATATAAATTTATGTAATCTCATAGAGGCAAATGAGAAGTGAGAGGATGTGAGAGATGTATGGGTGAGATGTTGTAATATCCTTGCTATGAATAATAAGACAAACGATACCTTTGCTTGGTGGATGTAGCCCAATGTTTGGGTGAACCACGTGAAATCTCTGTGTTTCTAATCTGCGTGATTGTTGATTCTCATATGTGAATTGTGTTTTCCGCATTTTCAATTCTAACATGGGTGAGTTGCAAATATGGAGATGATAGAAATGGCATTGTGTGTGGGAGTTCCTTCTTTGAATTCAAATATTGAGTGATTTCTGGAGCCATATTCCCTAATAAACAATTAGTGGGAGAGCCTTGTAACAATGATTATGTTGATTGGATACCCAAGAGTAAAACTCCTTTAAGATAAGATCCCCTTCCCATTCAATTGGTGGGTCCAAAGAGTGACTAATCACTATCGAAATTGATTGAGTGAAGGGTCAAATATCCCCTTCCCTTTCAAATTGTGTGTCCAAAGAGTGACTAATCATTATCGAAACTGATTAAGTGAAGGGACAATGTATGAACAGGTGTGTAGTAGTCTCTGCATCTGATTTACAAAATGTGCATCTATTGGGCCCTATGAATGATCTATTTTGCAGATTGTCCCATTTGGGGGCTTTGTTTTGGAGAAAATGTCACATTAATGTCTCTTTGGTTGAGAAGATTAACGTCCATAGCAGTTTACCCCACCAAGGGGGAGGATTCAGGCATTAAGCTTGGGCCAACCATATGAGATGATCCTCCTTATTAGAGAGTTTGATTAATATTTTTAAAGAGTGTGTGTAGGCAATCTAAGAGGGAATAAATTGGTCCTCGAGACCCAATTCATCCATTGTGAGCCATCTCATAGAGCCTGTGGAAAACTCTATATGGCCCGCTTGCCTTTTGAAATAAAAGTCTCTTAGGTTTAAGTAGAGAATAAGGGATTTATGGAGGAGATGTTGATTTGAACACCCAATCCAAGGGTCTCTGCCAATCAAAATTTGAGTATCGTCCCCAACTTTCCAAATTAGCTAGTCCCCAATTACTATGAAGGAATTGGTGAGTTCTTTCCATATAAGAGTTCATTTTTGTGCTGACATGTTTGTGGATCTGATCCAATCAGTGAAACAAGTAGAGGGAAAGTATTTTTCCTTGATAATCCTATGCCACAAACCTTCTTTGTCCACCAAACTTTGGGCATTTTTGAGAAATCCTTCTTCGTCCACCAAACTCTACGCATTTTTGGGAACTAGGGAATTTGTGAAGAGGGAAATATTCTTCAGCCCCCAACCTCTTTAAGCCTTTGGTTTTGTGTTGCTTTTATTTGATGCCAAAACTAATGTCTTGGAATCCTCCTTTCCATTTCAGAGGAATCTAAGAAATACTTGACTAATTTTTTGCAACACACAAGTTAAGGAGGTCAAATAAATTAGAATAGCTTCTATAATAGACTTTAGTAGAACTAGTATTCCAACAATTGAAATCCACCTATTGCATCATGAGTGGATTCTTTTTTCCACTTTGGTAATGAGCCAAGACCAATATGTCCTTTTATATCCATTTTTCTTTATGACTAAGCCCAAATATTTTAAACCTTTCTCGAAGATTTTGAATTGGTTATCTCAAAGGGAAGAGGTAGAAGTTTTTTTTCCATCATTTAGACCCATGCTAGGAGATTTGATTTGTTCATATTAATATGCATTCTAGTTGAAAGACAAAAAAAAAATGGAGGATAGATTTGAGCTGCTCCAAATATTGAAGAGAACTTTCACAAAAAAAAATGAGAATATCGTCAACAAACAGGAGGTGTAAGAGAGAAGTTTGATTATATTTTTATTCCTTTGAAGAGAACCTATGCAAAAAAATCATAAATGAGCCTATTGAGGCTTTCAATCACCAAAATAAGGAGAAGTGGGAAAGGAGGGCATCCATTCCCGAGTCATCTTTCATCCTTAAATAAAGGGGAAGTCGAGTCATTCATGAGGATAGAAAAAGAGGTATTGGAGATGAAATTTAGTATCGATGTAACAAAGGAGTGTGAGAAGCCAAGGTGAAAGAGAATTAATCTTGGATTTACCTTGTCAAAATATTTTTCTAGATTTACCTTATAGATGACAACCTTTTGCTTTCCCAGGTGAATAGAGTGAAGGCCTTCTTGTGCTAAACCAATGATTTGGTGGATTTCTCGAACTTGAAGAAAACCAAATTGCTCCCCAAGGATATTATTAGAGAGAATCTCATTGAGCCTAACAACAATTATTTTGGCCTAGTGGATTTCTCCAACTTGAAGAGAAAAAAAAATTCTCCCCAGGGATATTATTAGAGAGGATCTCCTTGAGCCTAACAACGATGATTTTGGAGATGATTTTGTAAATGTTGTTGCAAAGGGAAATAGGTCAGAAATGGTGAAAGGATCTAGGATCATCCACATTGGGAATGAGGGATATGAAATTACAGTTGAAAGGGGCGAGTATGTGACTAGTGGATCTAGACAATTCAACAGTCCTATGAATGTCATCCCCCAAGAAGTCAAAATTGCTTGCATAAAATTCAGCAAGAAAGCCATCGGGTGTAGGGATTTTTTCCTTCTGAAAACTGAGGATTTTTTGGGGCTTTTCCTTGGACACTTCCACCATTAGAATATCCTTTTTTTCTTGTTCCAAAAAGCATGGTAAAAGACTGGAAACCCTGAGAATGGCGTGTGTCCCATCATTCCTTAGTATTGACCAAATTGTATTTTTAGTTAGTTTTTCTTCCTTTAGTGAAGTGGTGGAAGAATTTCATGTTTCCATCTCCCTCTTGGAGCTAGCGAGATCTTCTCCTTAGGATTTGTTCCTTCTCCCTGGTCAAAAGAATTGAATTTCTCTCTTTTTCTAATTGGGTGATGTTTGATTTTTATTCCTCCGAGAATGCCATGTAAACTTCTTGTTCCTTCCAAGTTTGGAGTTGAAGTTATATATTCTAGAGAAATTGATTTTCTATATTATTTTGTTTCTTGTGCCAAACAAATGTGGATTTCTTCACTTTTTTCAAGTTTGAAATCAATTGCAGGGGGATACTAGTAGCGAGGAATCAAAGGGCGACTAGGTTTCCTTGAGAAGGTCCACATATCTTTGATCATCCAATCACGTGGAATTAAATTTCAAGGGACTAGGAGTTTTTTTGGAGTCCGGAGCGAACTCAAAGAAGATGGGAGAATGGTCAAAGCTATCCCCAAAAGAAATCCATTGTTGAAACCTATAGTTTTCTTGGAAGAAAGATTTGAATTATAGAAATTGGTCCAGTCTCTTAGAAATTCGAGTATTCCCTGTGYGCATATTCCTCCAAGTAGGGGCATATTTAATAGACTGGATGTCTAACATATTAGAGTCTTCTATGCCCTTTATGAAAAATTCCACCAGTGAGTCAGCCTATGTGGAGGGCCCCCATATCTCACACGAACCTAGAGTGAAATTTAGATCTCCATCAATAATGATATTCCCCAAAGAGAAGAGGGATGATAAAAAAAGTTTGTTCCATAAGTATTTTCCCTCCAAATATAGCCCATAGATGTTCACACATAAAAAAGGAGAGATCGTGTACTGAAGAAAAGAGAGAAGCACCTAGAATAACAGGTGAATCTTAGAAACTAGTTAGATTTAGACAATCTACTTTCCATCCCATGATTAAACCACCTGAATGACCATTTGCATCTAGAGACAAAATATACCAAGCTAGCAGGGAAGGGGAGAGAATCTTTATCATGATCCATCATCATTTCCTCAAGAAGGATAATGCTAAGAACAACACATAAAGTGTTTTTCCTATCAAAAAGCACTTTAGAGTGTGTCTTTTTATAAGCTAGAGAGAGGAAGGATTTTCTTCCCCTGAGAGAGGGTTTGTTATGAAAGTATTCAAAGGATCTGAGGCTGCCCATGAAATCTTGAGGGGCCTCATATGTTGAGTATGAATAATCTCTATGGTTGTACTTTGAGGGAGGAGAACGGGAGGGGGGATTGGCCAAAGAAGGAGAGGGGATATCAGGGGGAAGGGGGGATCAAGGAAAAAGGGAGGGGCCAAGGGGATGAGAGGCCCAAGTTCAAGGTTTGTAAGTCTGAAAATTCCTAAGAAAACGGATATGTCAAACGGAGCCTCCTACACATGAGAAGAAGGAGCTTCACGATACCTTTCACCAATTAAAAATTTTGTAGGAGAACTAGAAGACAAAGACAAAGGAAGTTGATGCAGGAGAATCACTCCACCTCATCAATGTGATAGCATTCCAGCACATCAATGTGCATTCAAGAGAGGGAAAGACACCAACTCTCCCATTTTTAAATTTGAAATATGATCCCATACAGACTAATGTTGTAAGGTTGAGTGAAAACCAAGCCATGTCTTTGTACAAGCAGGAGATAAGGTTGCCTCTAATAGGCCTGAGTTGTACAGATATTGAGCATGGCCTCAGATGTGAGATATTTATGTTCATTCAATGTAATAGATGAGGTTAGGTGAAGAGAGGAGAAGCCCATAGAGCCCCTCTTTTATAAGGAGATATTTGTATCATAATTCATAAGGAAGATGAAATAAAAGAGACTCAAAGGAGGAGAGGTCTCAGAGATAGAACTCAAGGTTGGGAGTTAGAAATACTCAGAGGAGGAAATAGGAGGTAGGATAGTTCCTAGAGAGAGCTTGAGAGAGATGAGACTTTGTTGTACTCTAACCTGCACATATTGTAATCAGATTTTCATATTAATGAAAAGACAACAGTTTTTCCTGCACAAGGTTGTTTATGTGTTTATATGTTTCATGAGTGTATGTTGTAGATGTATGATATGTTTCATCTGTAGTAGTAAGATAGATTTATTTATCTTTGTTTGAGCTTGAAATATCATTCTGGATTCTTTAGTCATTGCAAGGAGTGCACAACAGAACATTGGAGGTTTTGTATCTAGTGCAAGGAGTGCACATCTGAACTCTGTGGAGTCAGAAAATAACATGCCAGGAGGGACACTAGAGAGATAAAAACTCAGGGGAAACCTCAAGGATGTTGAACAACTTAGAGGAGAAATTGTGCATAGGAAGCACATAGAGACAGGTTCACTGAGAACTTTGTAGAGCTCTTCCAAGTGGGGATCAAGCAGGTGCAAGTGTGCACAAAGAGAAATCTCTATCGAGTTCAAAAAGAATAGTATCAGAGGAAGATACTCACAGAAATGTTAAAAAATCTATAGAAAATGCTAAGAAAGGTGTGCTTTGAGAGAGAGATTTCTAGGAGGGCATAAGAACCATTTGAAGGGGGCAGAAGGGTCGAGACCCTTAAGAGACTGAGTAAATCCAAAATCTTAGAAGAGATAGCATTAGCAGAAACGCAGACGAGACCCAAGAAATCAGGAACATAAGAGGTGCAAAGGCCGAAGCCTTTGAACACTTACAAACTCTTCCAAGTCAGAAGAAATCAAAAGCCCAAGCGGAGGAGTGACAACAACTGTCAGATCTATTGTTGGAAGAAATATGGACCATCAGATCCCATGTCTAGACAGGAAGAGCACGTAGGGGAGAAATATCAATCCAGTCATTGATCTGGGAACGAGGTATGATAGTCATCATATCTAAAGGAATTTGCACAAGGGAGCATGATRGAAGAAGTCCTAAAGTCTCAAAACCATTCGGGACCATCCATCATCTAGGGTCACAAGTGGCGGAGGATCTGAGACTCTGGAGCGGAATTAATTTGGGTGTTCTCGGACAAGAAGGAAGAAAAATCACCGAAGAGTTGAAGGCCGAAATAGATCCAAGTCATTGGTAATCAGGAGATATGTGATGACAAATCTGATGCTTCGAGGAAAATCACTTCAGAGGATTTCAAGTGTGGAGAGTGACAAACTCCAGAAGTCCTAAAGGCTGAATATGATCGCAACCGTCCATTGCGAAGAGCACGTGGTGAGAGATCTGGAAGTTCAGAGGATGAACGCTCCGAGAGGAAATTGACATAGGCGGAGAAGATCTGGACCGTCATATCTAGAGGGACACATGGTGGAAATCCATCAACTTTGGGTGAAATCACTTTGGGATGAACAAGTGCGCAGGAGTTTGAAACTCTCGAAGACCGAAGAGCCGAAGTGGATATTGGTTGTCAGATCTATAGAGGGACATGTGTCAATAGATTGCATACGTCAGATGGAAGTACTCCTAGAGAAATTTAAGGTGGATATTTGAGACTCTTGAAGATTGAATAGCCAAAGTGGCGTGTGGCCATTGATCTACGAGAGGTACATGTCAACAGATCGTGGACTCCATGTGAAAGAGCTCTAGGCAAAAGAGATCATATAGGAGCTGAGACTCCTGAAGGCTAGAGTCCTGAAGGGGATGAGAGTCATTGATTTGACGTGGAAACGTGGTGCATGATCTAGAACTTCAAGTACGGAATACTTTGGGGGAAGGCGGAGATCGAAATTTTTGAACTT
>JASDQU010103919.1:30299-51600 GCA_032191745.1 Picea mariana
CCGAGTTGTTAGTCATGAACCTCGGAGTGCCTCCATCTTGCCGGGAACGTGTAGGGGCGAGCGCAGGTCAGACATTTCCTTTTTGTCGAAGCTCTGGAATGTGCTCCAAAGAACATATCCATCCTCTGGTCCAAGCGTTCCAAGCAGAAGGTCTGGTCATCTAGCTGGTGCTTGATTTCAAAGACAAGATCGAGGTGTCTCTAGTCAGCTCCGGGGGGCTGCTCCTTGCTGGTGTCGTCGTCCGTATTCTGCTTCTGGTGCCACTGTTCTCGCCCTGTTTCTTCCTTCTCGTTGGTGGGCTCGGGGGGAGCCTCCTCTTCCACGTAGCAGGGAGAGTACTGCTTCTCCATGGTGGTTGTGGAGGGGTAGGACACCTTGCTATCCAATTGACATTCACTGTGAGTGCCGAAGCTTGTGCTCGGGATCCAGTGCTCAGGTGCTGTGAACAGGATGCATCTAGGAGGACTAGGCTGGCCTTCTGCTGGTATGACCTCTTCCACGTACAAATTGGTGGCATACGTGGTCTGGTTCTTTGTCTCTGCGCTACACGCACCATGGCCCTCTCAAAATTCTGTTTTCTCTTACGCCGAGCCTCTGCTGCCTCGAATTTCTGCTGCCGTTTGCGCCGAGACTCCTCCGAGTACCAGGCTGCTCCCCGGCGTGACCGTCCTCGGATTCGAGGCATGATGGGTCCACTATCAAAACTCTGAATGTTAGCTGAGTGCAGTCGTCGTTCCGGAGGGAAAGGAATGAGACTGCTACTTCTCTGATGCGACTGAGAGACCGGAGCATCCTGGTGCGAAATATGGTATGAAGTTGCTGCTCTGATCGCTAGCATTGTTATGAACACCACCGCCATATCCCTGGCATTAAATCGATCCATTACTCTATGTTGCATAGTGCTCTGGCGAGGGGTACTCTTCGCTTGCGTGAGGGGCCTCGTCTCGATGGTTCTCCTATGCAAAAACATGTGGGTTAATGGCGAGGGTCATGCGAGCCGGTAGATGCATTAACGCAGCGTCCCGGCTCGCGCCCGCATGGCTCTAACGCGCCACCTGTCACCCCATACAGGGAACTTATACTATATATATTACATTATATGTACTAACATATATTATAATAGATATATTATAATGTATTACAATATATACATAAACTTATGTTTTTGCAAACTACAAAGTTTGTTTAATATATGTCACATCACAATTTCCATTAAGGGTTTTGCCACTTTGTGATATTAATCTAATGTGATTTCACATTATCGCATTTATTAAGGGTTTTGTTCTGTTACAATGTTCATCATGAGTTAGCACTGATAAGGCCAATCACTCAGACTGAAGTGGATACGACAGTAAAGGAAATGCCCTCAAGAAGAGCTCCAGGTCTGGATGGCTTTACCATGGATTTTTTCCATCACTATTGGGACATGATCAAGGAAGACGTTTGGCTGGCGGTCGAAGAATCAAGAACCTCTGGACAAGTTCTCTCTGCACTCAATGCAACGTTCATCACTCTAATCCCTAAGGAGGAGCGAGCCACACACCCAAAGCAGTTCAGACCAACCTCCCTCTACAATGTCATATACAAAATAATCACAAAGGTTATTGCTACTCGCCTCAAGACGCTCCTACCTTTCATTATTTCCAATGAGCAAGCTGGTTATGTAGAAGGACGACAAATCATGGACAGTGTCATTCTAGCCAATGAGGTGATCCACTCCTTGAAAGCGAGCAAAACACCAGGTATGCTTATCAAACTTGATCTCTCAAAAGCTTTCAATAGATTAAGCTGGCAATACTTGCGTTCTGTGTTGGAGTCCTTTGGCTTCGATAAACTCTCGGTCAACTGGGTTCTCAATCTCACCTCCTCTTCTTTCTTTTCCATTCTTGTCAATGGGACACCCTCCCATCCCTTCCATTCCACCAGCAGAATCAGACAAGGTGATCCTTTCTCCCCATTCCTCTTTTTGCTTATGGAAAAAGGTTTAGGTCGCTACCTAAAAGCAGCGGTTCTTGAGGGTTCCCTCAAAGGGCTACCCCTTCATAACCTCCATCTGGCGCCCTTGCATAGCCAATTTGTCGACGACACCCTTCTCATGAAAACCCCCATGGTCAGAGAGGCCACCAAGTTCAACTCAATTCTCTCTGATTTCATGAAAGCCTCGGACATGCTTCTAAACCTGGACAAATCCAAACTCTACTTTTTCAAAATGCCAGCCTCAGTTCAGAATCACCTTTCAAGACTTCTAGGCATTTCTAAAAGTTCCCTCCCATCCATCTACCTAGGCATACCCCTAACTGAAGAGCCAACGCGATCCATTTCATGGGACAGTCTGCTCCTGTCTATAGCCAACAGTCTAAATAACTGGACCCTTAGACCTTTGAATATTGTTGCCATACTGGTCCTTCTCAAGTTAGTCATACAAGCTCTTCCCACCTCCCTCTTTACTGCTCTGGCAGCACTCATCTTGGTTATTAGGGCTATCAGGAGACTCCAACAGAATTTCTTGTGGCGGGGACACCAAAACAATAAAAAGTGGGCTTTAGTTGGATGGGACAAACTTTGCAAACCCAAAAAGTTCGGGGGGATGGGAATACAGGATTCAGGAAAGCTTAACCAGGTCATGGGAGCTAAGATGTGGTGGAGGTGGCTGCAGCATCCGAAAGAACTCTGGGCACAAATTTGGAAACAAAAGTATGCCCCGAACACACAACCTGACCAATTAATTAGATTCAATGAACAGATATAGAGATCCAATATATGGAACACTGCCTGGAAAAATCGCCCCTTGATCCAGAAGCATGCTTTCTGGGAAGTGAGAAATGGAGAAAGCACACTCTTCTGGCAGGACTCATGGAAACAACTACCCCCTCTCAGTGACTTGGAAAGCCTCAATTCTCTTAAACAAAGATTACAGCCGAATATCTTCAGAACAGTTAAAGACTTTTGGATTCCAACTCATGGAAGCCAACCTTGGAGACAGTGGAAAACAAGGTGAACAGAATTATAGATCATGGATGATATCAACCTTCTACCTTGGCAGGATTGTGCACTGCATCAGAAAATTCCAATCAAAGAGGGATCGGACATACTTCGATGGGGCCACTCTATAACAGGTATCTTCTTGGTTAGGGAAGTATACTACCTACAGGGAAACTACCACAACCAAATCCCTGAAACAATCTGGAGCAAAGTCTGGCAATCCTTTCTCTGGCCCAAGGTCTCCATTTTTCTTTGTCTCACAGCTCAAAACCACATCCTCACTTGGGATAATGTTTTAAAGAAAGGCTTTATAGGTCCCTCCAGATGTACCCTTTATCAACAAAGAGAGGAAACCATGGAACATCTCTTCAACAATTTCCACTACAGTCAACATATCTGGGATTGGGGGGCCCAAGCCATGAAACGCTCCAACCGAAACCGAGGTAGCATTAGGGACACCCTCACTAATTCAGAGACAATCTCCTTCCAAAAGCCAATTCTCCAACGCATCTGGTAGCTACTTCTGGGCTTCACATTATGGGCAATTTGGAAAGAGAGAAATAAGAGAATCTTCCACTCAAAAGCCTCCCCTTCCACCATTATGTGGGAGAGGGTTAAGAAGCTAATCTGAGAAATAGTCCATAGTAAATCTTGCAACCACGAAGACCTACAATGCGTTCCCGAGGAGGATATCATTCTTAGAGGCTGGAACATGCAAATTCGTGTGCAAACTCAGGTGAAGACTAAAGGAAAACGATCTAACAGCCCCACGTTATGGACCCCACCCCCATCAGTCTTCATCAAGCTAAACTTTGATGGGGCCTCCAGGGGTAACCCTTGACCAACTGGTTTCAGCACAGTCCTTCGGAACCACACTGGTGAGATCATTCACCTAAAGGCCAAATTTTTGGGGGAGAATACAAACAATGTGGCGGCAGAGCTCATAAGCCTTGTCAGAGGCCTCCAAGATGTTGTTCAAAACCATTACCATCATATCATCGTTGAGGGAGATTCCCAAATTATCATCCAACTCATCTCCAAAATCCTACATGACGAACTCCCTAGGCGGATCTCCCTCAGCTGGAGACTCTCAAGACTACTGGAGGATTTTGGAGATCTCATCCACCCCAATCTCACTTTAATCCCTTCTCATGTGAAATGAGAAACAAACAAAGTTGCAAATCACCTGGCAAATACTAGAGTTGACACTAAGTCAGAACTCATATATTGGCAAGCCCATCTCTCTAATGATACAGACCTCTCAAGATGATGCAGAGACCTTGTAAATAGAGACTCCTCAGCCCCGGATGGGGTGACATGCGGCGACGCCTCACCACATGGCTCAGCATCAAGCCACAACTTAAATGCTAATGGCCACCACCCATCCTCTCCGCATTTACGATGGTAGCCGGCCATTACAGCCGCTATCTGGAGGAGGGACTCCTCCCTCACGCGAAAGATCTTGCTCAGACCACACTCAATATGACAGGGTTAATGGGAAGCCAAGCGAATCCATAATTTGGTAATTCTAAAATTCGAGAGCCTAGACAGAGATGGTTCGATCTCGTTTTGGACCTCCTTGCCGGTTGGGAGCTCTGGTGCAGCTTTGGTTCCCTATCATCTTGGCTCACTTTCATTTCGGTGCATTTTCTCTGTATTTTTATCCACCCCTCATCAACAATGACTAGGAAGCGAGGCAAGCCTCACCGAGGCTTGGCCTGGTACACCCACAAAGAGAAAAGAAAAAGGAGGAAGAACCTAGAGCGTGCTCTGTCGATGGCGAATTCCATTCTACGAAAGAGGGCACGTGCTGACCAATTGTCACTAGAAACCATTATCGCTGAGCCTGGGACAGAGTGTAGCATTCATACCATGGAAATTGAGCCTAGAAGCAGTATGGAGGGAGGCACTACAGACGAGTTTCCAACCTGCTATGTTGACGAAACGTCATACCTGGAGGAATTAGTGACAACCCTAGAACCCCAAGCCATGGCGCCATATTTACAGGTTGGTAGTGGTCCTAAAGAAGAGCCGGAAGATGAATTCCCTCTTTTTATCATTGAAGAGATACCGTGGACGGGTGACTATAGCCCCACCTGTCGTGCTGAGAAGGCAATGAACGAGGACGAGGCTCAGGACAATGCTTGCGTAGAAAGGAACATGGACGAGACCAGAGCATGGATGAAGGCGGATGTGGTCGGAGCAGGACTGAATGTGATCGAGGCCAGAGCAGGGATGAACGTGGAAGTGGGGAGCAAAACCTTCGACGACGTAGGTAATCATGACTTGCATGGTCCACTCCTCCATGCAGAGCATCTGACTCTAGTGTTCGAACTCCGAGGCCACATGGAAGACCAGGAGCACAGATCCCTCCTCATGGGACAGCGTCTGGACTTGCTCCTTAACGCATACTCCAACGCTCCAGCAAAGAGGAAATGTCCATTATGTGCGTAGCCGTTCACCATACCAGTCAAGTCCACGTGGCAGACAGGCAAGGGCGACAGGTCACCGGGTATCTAAGTTCTCCTATGCTAGTTTTTTTTATGTTTAATCAGGCTGTTGCTACCTGTAAACTTGAACTATGGCCATCTGTCCTGGTTTCCTTCGAGAAGGACAGAGGGAAAAACAATTTTTAGCTTACCCTCCTAGACCCATCTCACTCCAAACTATGCTGGTTTCTGGTAAAATAGCAGCATTTTTGGTGGCTCAGGACAACTATATCTTTGTGTATTTTGTCAATGTTTCTCTGATAACTTAATATAGAAGGTACTATCTTTTTTACTTAAAAAAAAAAAATGTTCATCATGAGTTTTTTGGGGTTGTGATATTCTTCAATGGTTATGTTAGATTGTAACATTCATTTTGGTTTGTTTTATAGTATGGATATGTTTGGTTGTGGGGTGTGTGCAAGATAATGATGGTCTCTCCTGATGCGTTAGTGGCAATGCAAACCTGGAAAAACATCAATAAGTTAACTAGGAGGGAATATTCAAGGTACTTTTACAATGAATTTGAATATGGTGTAAGAAAATGAAATGTATGAAATTGAATTAGATTTCAAATATACAACTTTTAGTCATAGACATTGTGAATAACTAGGTCAAAATTGTTTTTTTATAAAAGTGGTATCTTATTTTTCCAACAAAATATAAGGTATATGTTTTTGTTCGTGCAGGTGTTGAGTTTCTTAACGATAGAATTTCGTTCCAAAAACTTGTATACTTGTAGAGAACTCATTTTTCTTGTTCCGTGTATTTTTTAGAAATTTTAAATATTAATTTTGAATTTTTTTTAAATTATCAAAGTCAACATATGCCTAAAATTACCAGTTCTTTTGTTCGTGCAAGCTAAAAGGGTCTTAAAATGTTCAAAAAAAAAAATTTTTAGATCGTAGATATCGGTCTCATCTTTTGTTCCACATAACTCATTTGAGTAATGGTTAAGCCGAGAAAAAGTTATAGCAGAAATAAGAGAGGTATGTATTCTAAGTTTTTGATACACGTGAAGACAAAAATAGATTAAACAATAGTAAACAATAATAATTTTAAAATAAAATTATATACTTCAAATATGCATAGCCGACTCAATCTATGTCTTTAATTTCGTCAATAAATGAATTGTGTAGCCTATAGAAAATACCGTCAAAGACAAATATATAGAGGGGTATTCACAAAAATAGAGGTTTTTGTGAATTTGCAGACCAAACCACTAGATTTTTCATCCCGAACCTAAGTCCGAGCCAACCAAGTCAACATACACCATCTCAATCCCACCTACAAAATTTGAATTCAAATAAGCATGCACGCGCTTTAGGAACACGCATGCGCTATAGGAGCATGCACACACTCTAGGAGAGTGCACATGCTACACCATGCATGCTCCTCTTTGTCTTGCTCTCTCCCTCTCTCACACTCTCACGGACTCTCCCCCCCCCTGTGCCACTATCTCTCCTCTATATCTCTTACATCTACCCCTCTCTCCTACATTTACCTCTCTCTCTATGCCCCTCTTTATTTTCCTCTCTCTACCCATCACACTCTCCATTTACTTACTATGCCTTGCTCTCTCTCCCTCCCACACACACTTTATACCCCCTATATGTCATCCTCTCTATCCCTCCCACACACTAACACACTCACTCTCTACCTCCTCCCTTTGTCTTTCTCTCTCTCCCTCCCACACTCTCACACAAACACTTTCTATCCCCCCTCTATGTCTTCCTCTGTCTCCCTCCCACACTCTCATACACACATTTTCTATCCCCCCTCTATGTCTTCCTCTCTCTTCCTCCCACACTTTAACACACTCACTCTCTACTTCCATCCTTTGTCTACCTCTCTCTACCTCCATCCTTTCTCTCTTACTTATATGAGTACTTATATGAACCCCACCGTGATCTAGACCATGAAATAAAGCTATATCATCACCCAGAGCCCCCCAGTTCTATACCCCCCCTCTTTTTATGCTCTCCATTTACTTACTATGCCTTGCTCTCTCTCCCTCCCACACACACTTTATACCCCCTATATNCACACATTTTCTATCCCCCCTCTCTGTCTTCCTCTCTCTTCCTCCCACACTTTAACACACTCACTCTCTACTTCCATCCTGTGTCTACCTCTCTCTACCTCCATTCCTTCTCTCTTACTTATATGAGTACTTATATGAACCCCACTGTGATCTAGACCATGAAATAGAGCTAGACCATCACACAGAGCCCCCTAGTTCTATACCCCCCCTCTTTTTATTCTCTTCCTCTAACTCTCTCACTTTCACTATCTCCCCCCATGCCCTAGACCATGAAATAGAGCTATATATATAGTTATACGTTGACCTAAATATTGACATAGAACATGACATAGACCCCCCATACTCTCACTCTCTACCTTCAATACTCCCACTCTCTCACTCTCTACATCCCCTCTTTTTATACCTCTCTCTTCCTCCCACATTCTCACACACACACTTTATATCCCCCATTAATATATTTATATCTCTCTACCCCCCTGCCTCTATCTCCCCCCTTCCTCGGACAATCAATGTCAATATATCTCCACCCACTCCTCCCTCCCTCCCTCCCTCTATCTCTTCTCCTCCCTCTCACTATCTCTCTTCTCACAATCAGTGTCACTCTCTCTCCACCTTTCCATTGTTCAACCCCCCTCTCTTTCTTGCTCATCCTCCTTGTTATAGAAAGATTTTCCTCACCCTAGGAAAATTTTCTCAAAAGGCCTTTTTTCCATTTCCCTATGCAGACTTGAAGTCAATTTTTGCAAATCCTAGAGCTAAAAACAATATTTTTCCACATATATGTGCCCTAACTATTATACAACATGTGTATAAGCTGGTTGGACCACTATAGCCTGCGTACATTGGGTTTTGTGCCCAAAAATAAAAAATAGTGTTGGGTTTCCATGTCATGTCACGGGATCCATGACCCTTGACCTTCCATATACTGGAAACATTATGACTCGGCCCTTCAGTTCCACTTGAAGGATATAAATGGGCCATATCCAAGCTGTGAAAAGGAAGAAAATAATTCAACTTTGAGATAAAAGTTACTCTGGAGAAATTATGCACTTCATATTGAGCCTGCATCCCTTTGTCCTTTTAAGTCTGAACACATTGTTCAACCCACAAGCTCTTCCCTAATTGATTGAGAACCTCATTGTCTCTCATATATGATCTATCCTTTGGTGGGGGATTGAAGTGGTGGAGGTCCAACTGGAAGGGACTTAGTTTCTCGGTTACGAACCATGCTGACACATAAGTTTGTAATTCATTCACTTCTGTTGATTACACTTTAATAGAAATACTCTTTTCTCATCCAATTAATATCTTGCAAATATTTGAATTGTTATTCCATGGGAATATTTGTTATTAATTTTGATGGATTATGCTATTGAATGTGATAACTTTATACATTATCACCATATGATTTTGTTTCTTGGTTGTTGAGGAAAACTTGCAGGTGTATTGCTTTGAGTCAAGTGTTCAACGGTCGACTTCATCGAATGTCTAGACAAGGTAGGCTCTTTATCTTGTCTTGTTAGCATATTTGTTTATATAACATACCTGGGATTAGAGTTGATTGTTTGTTGTGGTTTACCCCTTTCCATAGAGAGATTTTTCTCATAACAGAATTGGAGACCGTACTTGGTCTCGTGATTATAGGTCTCCATAGACTTTACCTGGTCTAGAGTCTCCCCCTCCTCCTAAGATGCCTTTACAGATTGAAAAAACAGATCCCCTGCCTCATATTATGAAAGGAGTACTCAAGTGCTCTACCCATAATACTAATGTTAGATCCACATATAATTAATCTATTGTTGAGGATCTGGGTCAAACCCCTTATGCAATGTCGGATTTGGAGGTACTATAGACGTGTCCTTCACAGAGGAATTCATTTCTATCCATGTTAGGAGCTCTAGATCCTTGTGGCTCTAAAGTTATCAAGTTTGATATCACAGATGTGAAGCCTCTCTTTCCTTACCATGTGGCATTCCAAATTCACATGGGTTACTCAAAGTATACCATCAAATGTAGTGTTGTTGATGAAGGTGCTACAACATGTGTTATGTCCCTCATTTGTTGTAAATACCTCGACCCTTTCTCAATCTCCGACCATGTTGATTGATTTTGAAGGTCGTTCCTTCCACCCTCAAGGTATTATTCCTTCCTTCCTAGTCCAGGTAGGTGGGAAGACAATAGAGGTGGACGTCGAGGTGGTTGATGCCCCCCTCAACTATAACTTGTTACTAGGACTCAATTGGAATTATGCTATGACTACAATCATATAGTATGTCTTCCACACTCTTTTCTTTGCTCACAATGGGAAGATCATGATGATCGACCAGTTGTCCTTTGTGTACGCTAGCCCCAATGCATCGGTTTGACCGTCAATACCCATGATCGACAATTCTGAGCCCACAACTAATAATATCGGTGGAGAAATGTATTCATCCCTTATGGGTACCTTTGACTTCATGGCATGGTTCATCATATATATTCCATGTCTAGTAGGTCTGCTTCATCAAAAGGTTCATTCCTTTCTGCACTTCATATTTTAATGACCCTTGGACCCTACCTTCCTCGAATGCATCTTGTTAAGGTCAGTCACATACTGGAATGACCATACCACTATAGACAACAGATATAATGTATCGAGTTGTTCTTGACTCTTTCTTGGATATGGATCATTTTATCTCGTAGATGAATGAGGTGGATCATGTTCTAGATCTAGTGTGGGCCACTTCATTGTCTTGTTCACGTGACCAAATCGATGAGACTTTACCTTCAGATGAAGCTACCATAGAGGCCATGAATGGTTCTGACATGACATGAGATGATATGCATAATCAGTCTTCTTTTCTCCCAGAGCTTTCCAGAATCGAACAAGATGAGTTTAGATCTACCTTGAGTGAGATAGTCGGTCACATCATAGTTCCACTTGATATGCACGACATTTATGGTGAAGGAAACATGGAGAGTATCTATCCTACCATCACGATTGATGTCTCTCGTATTCCTGGTAGTGTTGAAAATGTATACATCGGTGTAGATTGTTCACCAGAAAAAATTTTGATCTACATCGAGCTCTTCAAATAATTTCACGATGTATTCTCTTGGTCATATGAAGAGATGCGAGGAATCGACCCTCGAATTGTCGAACATGAGATTAAAACGTACCTAGATTCTAAGCATGTTCGACAACGACTTAGAGATGTCAATACTAGGAAGGCCCCTACTATTAAGGAAGAGTTAGAAAAACTACTTAACATTGTCTTTATCTACCTGGTTCCCTTGACTAAATGGGTATCCAATCCCATTCATGTGAATAAAAAGCAAGGAACCATCCGCGTATACATGGATTTTTGTGACCTGAACAAAGGATGTCCCAATGAAAACTTCTCAACACCCTTCATTGATCATATTCTCAATGAATATGCGGGAAGATAATTTTTTTCTTTTATGGACAATTTTTAGGGTATAACCAAATTCAGGTTAACCCCGAGGACCTACATAAGATGACATTTATTTTCCCTTGGGGTAAATTCACATATCAGAATATGCCTTTCGGATTTAAAAATGTCGAAGAAACCTTCCAACGATCTATGACCTTCACATTTCACGATCTCAAGCATATAGTTAAATCCTATCTCGATGATCTCAGTACTCACTCCCATGAGAGAGTGGATCACCCTAAACACCTTCAGCTAGTTTTTGAAAGATGTCGCCATTATAGGATCCATTTGAACCCTCATAAATGCATGTTTTTCATTAGTTCAAGTCAATGTCTAGTATTTTTAGTCTGTGAGACTGGGATCATGGTAGATATGTTAAAGGTTCATGCAATACTTTGATTTCCTCCTCCACAAACTATTTTTCAACTTCAAGGTTTACAAGGGAAAGATAACTTTTTATGACGGTTTATAGTGAACTATGCCAATATCACTAAGGGTTTCATGCGTCTCTTTATAAAGGACACTCCTTTTATCTGGGATGAGAAATCCCAAGAATCCTTCGATGCTTTGAAGAAAGACTTGGTATCAACACCTTTGCTGAAGTCTCCAGACTAATATAGATATTACTTTCTTTATGTCATTTTGTCTGATGAAATGATTGGTATGGTGTTCGTTCATCAGGATGACAAGTTCCATGAGAATGTCATTTACTATCTTAGTCGGCCTTGAACTCAAACATTCTCATGTTGAAAAGATAGCTTTGGTTGTCATTCACGTAGTTCAATGACTACAACACTATATATTGCTTTGCAAAACTACTGTGGTTTCCGATTTAAATCCATTTCAATATTTCCTTACTAGGCGTATCATAGGGGGAAAGTACAATAAATGGATTGTCATTCTACAAGAATTCGATCTTGATTTTGCTTCTGTGAAGTCCAAAAAATCACTAGTTTTTGCAGAGTTAATATTTGAATTCCCTCGGTTAGATGAGTATGTTATTCATGTTGATTCATTTGTGGATGAACACATTTTCCTTGTCTCGTCATTATACCCCTGGTATAGAGATATTGTTGTATATCTTCAAACTTTAAAGTTCCCTCAGCATCTCTTGCAAGATGATCGACGACGTATACGATACCAAGCTAAGAACTAACTTATTTTCGACACAATCTTTATCGCTGAGGAGTAGACAATATATTGTGTCTTTTTTTGAATTACGAATAAGTTGATTTTGTTCTAAATGACTGCCATAGTGGAGCTTGTGGTGGTCATCTATCCGGGCTTTTGATAGCCCAAAAAATTTTGCGAGCCGGTTATTTTTGGCTGTCTATTTTTAAATATTATGTAGAAACAATTAAGAAGTGTCACCCCTTCTAGGTGTTCACTCAGAAAATGTGCTCACATCCACCCCCTCTCCATCCAATCATTATTGTTTGTCCATTCACCAAGTGGGGGATGGATTTTGTGGATTGCAACCCGACTTCAATTGGGGGGAATCAACACGTTATCATGCTCGTATAATACTTTAGTAAGTCAGATGAGGCCATGCCTATAGTTAAATACGATGGTGATACTATTTCTTTCTTCATATTCAATCAAATTATAGCAAGGTTTAGAATTCCAAGTGAGATTGTCACTGATCATGGCTATCACTTTTATAACGAAATGATGAAAGAATTAGCATAAAAATTGGGTTTTAGACATGTTCATTCTTCCCCTTACTACCCCCAAGAAAATGGAAAAGTAGAGGCCTTGAAAACGTCTCACAAGACCATTTTGCAAAAAACTGTCAACCATAGAAAATCTGACTAGCATATCATGCTTTATCCAACACTTGTGGCATACCAATCCTTGGTTAAGACTTCCACTGATTTTCCCCCTTTCCTATTAGTGCACAATGTGGATTCAATCCTACCTATTGAATGTGAAAACCCCTATCTTAGATTGGCAGTTGTGCTCCTACCTCACACTTCCAATCTTGAACAATGCCTCGTACACCTAGAGAGTCTAGATGAGCAACGTCGATATGCCTCCAAGACTATCAAAGAGAATAAAAGATGTTTCAAGGTCCAGTATGATAGATATTTCTATCCTCGACAGTACCCTAAGGGTAACTTGGTCCTTCTGTACAACCAAGCCAAAAAACCATTGGGGGTGGGAAAGTTCAAACCCATGTGACACGGTCCCTTTATCATGCGACATGTATTAGAAAAAGGATCCTATGAATTAGAATATTATGAAGGGAACATGATGGATGAGCCCATTAATGGGACCTATTTGAAAATATATTATGCTTGAGCCCCAAACTTGGGTGTAACTCTTTGTATACTAATGTATTTTAGTGTATATATATTTTTCCACTTTTTTATCTTTAGCTTGCTTGTCAAGTTTTCCCTTGGTTGGTGGATTTCAATGGAGTCTTCGGTCTACTTAGGATTCACAGATGGGGTGAGTTATCATACTCGAAACTTGGCTTCTGCCTCTTGGGTTTTTTACTCACTTGAGGGTCTATTGTTGTCTTCAGGTGTTGTTTTCCTAGGGCCATCCACAAATAATGTGGCTGAATATAGGGTCCTTATAGAACTTTTTTGCGATGCCATTTCACATGGTATTCACATTGTAGAAGCTATCCTAGACTCTCAGTTAATAGTATGTCATTTGAACGATAGTTACCGTGTGTGTGACCTTACTCTACTCCGACGATTCTTATGGGTACATCTTTTTGGAACGACATTTTGATTTTATTACATTTTTTTCTTTTTTTTGTATTGGGGGAATCGACAATGCGTGGTTCTCATACTCATGTGACATGGGGTTGATCCCTGTCGGATACCACTATAACCCTAGGTGCATCCACCCATCCCGCAAGAATGGAGCACAAGTAAATCAGGGTGAGAATCGAACATAAGACCTCATTTTTACAATTTTCCTTCCATTTACACGACACTTGCCAATCGGTCTACACTCATGTGAGATTAAACATTGAAGGACATGGGTGTGGGATTTGATCCACTTATGTGTGCACGGTTCACCATACCATTTAATATAGTATCTATGGGTCTAACCACACATTCAAACACTCTGTCAAGGTTCCCCCATGGCTCCAGGTTAGGCCCTCATGGGAATTGAGCCTTGTCGAACGATGAAAAATGCATCACTTTTCACCATTGGATCCAACCCCTTTGGGATGATTTTATTACTTATCATCACATACCTAGAAGTTCTAATCATGTATCTGATGCATATGCTAATTTTTTTTTATATTGGCATTTGTCACATAACTAAAGAAAACAAAACACTTTCATAAATGTACACATTGTAATATAAGTAAATTCGAAGATCAATGTTTTTATATATTTCATCTCTCCAAAAAATATGATGTTATAGTACAAATTCGGGCTCACACCCTCAAAATACACATATGCTCGATCATACAGTAATCACGACATCTACGCCTATGGCGCTGGATGAGTACCATGATAGCATATTATGGTGTTTGTAACAAGTCGAAAGAGTCATTCCCAAGCATGGGGCACACCTACCACCTGTCCTTGCATTGCCTCCAATAGATCCTATACTTGAACCATGGGAATCCTCTACGTCAAACGAGACAGGTTTCCCTGCAAGTTTTGAATCACTCTATCAACATCCCCTCCCCCTGGCTCATCCCCCTAGTTCCTCCGTCTATGTCATGGAATTTCGTCTGAACATCGTGGACCCACTTATGCATCACTCACATGTTTAGTTAGTACTTGACATCATGCAAAAAAATTTTTGTTTTCTTATACAAAAATACAAAAAATAATATATTAAAAAAAACTTTGGCATACCTATGTTTCCATAGGCGGATCCTNATCATTGTAGGGTGTTGGCACCCTACCACCCCCCATCGCCTCATCACCTCGGTCCACCATACCATGGCTAGATCACGAGGTCCATGCAGAGCAATCTCAAACCTAGGGCTAAAGGCTCGAACCCGCTCTAAGAAAAAACTACAAAGGACAGACATGAACGCGAAGTTCCTCTTTCTACCCAGTTTGTAGTCTGTCAGTTGGCTCTTCATGTTGGCCAGCAGTGAGGTGCACTAGTCATAAACCGTGGGTCGCAATCACTCCACTGAATAAAACATAAGTGGCCTTGATGTTAGAAAAATAGGATCGCGGAGAAATAAAATAAAACAAATGTGGAAATAAAACATAGAATATACATAATACAATAGAGACACAGATATATGTGGTTCACTCAGTGTCAGCTACGTCCACCAGAGAAATTTCTAGGTCCTTCCTTTATTATTATCCAACAATCAAAGGGATAAAACCTACAGCAAACCCGTTGTAACTTCCTCTTCTTTCTCTCACAGTCTCCTCTCTCAGAATACAATATTCTCCATAATGAATAGCCGCAATACATTTTCCTCATAACAGAGGGTTTCCTTCTAGGGAAAAAAAACATAACATAATTTATACTATTAGATCTACGGCCTTATAATGAACGGTCCAAATTTACTATGAAATTACAATATCCATTTACAAGGCAAATTTTCCTTCGAGGGCCCGCTTGCCCCTGGACCCCGCAGAGGGGGTAACCCCCCTCTACACTCCCCCATGTGGAAGAGTGTACATACTTCTAGGGTGTAAAGTATTCATGGGGTATAAACACAGTTGAAAAACAAAAGACCTTTGAATCAGAAAGATAATCAGGCTCCACAGCCAACACTCGATTCTTGGTGCAAAGAGTTCGACCTTATGATCCATTTCAACACTGGGAAAACAATCTTGAAATTGAGATTTTTGATTGCTCTGATTGGGAGTTGGATCCCTAGCTTATCGGTCCCTGCAATGCAATGAGTGGCTATGTAATCCTCTATGTTCATGCCACTCCCAGCTCCTCGGGCTTTGAGGTTGACAACCTCACCTTGACATGACAATCTTGTCAAGAAGTATATGTCTTCAACTTCAATCCTCAATGATTTTCCATCAAGGTTGAAGGTGTTAGTATCACAATCCCAGTAGTTCACAAGAAGATGAAGGAGTCTCACATGAGCCCTCATAGATTGTATAGCCCACATATTTTTAAGGCCATTTGGGCCCCTATATCTTTCTCCACTACAACATACACCTCTTCATTCTCTCTTTCTCTCCACTCTAGCACCTTCCTGGAAGATTCAAACCATTTTTTGAGTTAGCAACATCTTAAAAACCTTGTCCACAGATATCTATGCAAGATATAGTTAGCGCAGTCACATATAGGGCTTCTTATACATTGTATGTTTTTAAAATAGTAATGTATAGGTATGCGTATACGCGACCCGATGATCTATAGCCCGCATATACCTTAGTTTGTAAATTGCGCCCTAAAATACTCCAAAAATGAAACCTAATTGAAACTTTTAATCCACTAGAAATAAAGAGAGGAGCAAGATGAATTACCTAGTCTAGATGGTTGTTAATTCCATTTCTCATGGCTCCATAATCAACAGTTGAAATTCGTGGGCAATTTGATCCAAAATGCACTATTTGGGTAAAAAATACAAATGATATAGTAAAATTGGTTTGTTTTATTATTTATAGAAAAAATTTACCCACTTCACATAGGTTTGTCTAATATTTTGGCCTAATGGACTAATACAGCAATGGATGGAGTTGGTTTTTGTGGTTTTATCTAGGGATTCTTGCAGTTTTCAGCGCCATGTCACCCGTTCATAATTTTGGAAAGTTATCTTCATCTTCCAACATACAGGATAGGTCACCAATCCATTATGCACACTTTCATCATCCTATGAATGAAGCTCATATGACTTAGGTACGAACCCTTTTAATAGCGACACAGAATCTTCTATCTACAACTAGAAGTGTCGTTATTGAATGGTAGAGACTTACCAAACATGGGTACCCTAGTTAGATCCCCTGATCCATTCAGTGCCCATGCAGAGATTTTTGTCTGTAGGATAGGGAATACCTTGTAGTTAATACATGAATTTATGTTTGAACCTCATTTATTACTCATAAACATGATGACCTATACCTAGAGGTCTCCAAATGAGTGTGGTTTAAACTCTTTTTAGACTCTCAAAAAGAGAAAATATTGTCGAGTGAACTTGTCTATTTCACACTCGTAAATTGGATTTGAAAGGATGTCTATTTGGTGTAAGCTTATTGATTTTTCAAACCAAGTATACAAAGATTACAAAAAATGACATTTTTTGGCGTTAAGTTGTAATTGTATCTCATTATTTTTCTTGCAGTATTGAACCTATTATCGATTCTTATTTTTTCATTATAAGCCTTTCAACTCAACATTTTTCATAATAATCCACGCAGAGTCTTGTTTATATCCTTTGCATATTGACATCCTATACCCAAGATGAAACATTCCCCCGAGTGTCCATTTCCCACATGCACCTCCTTGCATTCATCATAGGTATGTTCCACTGCTAGAACTAGTTGCTTACTTGTGACACTCGTTTCCTCCTATGTATCATAGAATTCATTTGACTATGAAAAAACAAAAAAAAGATGGGTAAGAAAAGAATATTATCTTATATTGACAACAGTCGTGTCACATTTGAAGAGTTTGATTGATGCCTCGTGCATCACAAAGTTTGATTGATGCCTCGTGTCCCTATGGAGAGTTTGATTGATGCCTCGTGCATCACAAAGTTTAATCATTGATTTTATGTTGTGAGAGTCTTCCATGTGTCTCATGCTCTTGTTCAAAGGATGTCTATTAACCCATGTTGGCCATTCTTTAGAACTATTGACTTTGCATGTCAGCCATACCCTAAGTGTGTATCAGAATTACATAAAGTTGTAGTCTGTTTTATCTCCTGATTCTCCTCCATTCTTTGCACGACTCGATGTAGGAGGATGGGAAGATCTGAGATGAAGAAGAATAAAAAAGGTATAGTGCATCTGAAATCTTCGAAGCGGAGGATCCAAAATAAAAAAGAGTAGCGAAAGAATGGATGCATATGCCAGAAGGCGAGAGTTTCACATTCTTTGATAATATCAACATTTAAATATTATCAATAAGTTAGTTAAGGTTTTAAACATAGACGTTTTGCACATAAAATGTAGAGTAGATATATAATATGTTTATTCATATATAATAAATGTGTTTATTGCTTGAGATACATGAAGTGCATTAATGCGAATGATAATATATTTATAAATAAAAATATTAAAAAATATATGAAAATTTAAAATATTAGATTATAAATAAAAATATTAAACAAACTCATATCAAAGTAGAATAATTTTAATAGTGAAAAAATGAATACTACTTTCATTTCCTTATTTCACTCTCCTTGAGCAATGTTCACTCACATTTTCTCAGTTTTAAATACAAATTATTATTAGTTTTTTTTTTTTTTAATTTGTTAGCTTTATTATCTTGATGATGAGTAGAGTGTTAATAATGTTCACTCACATT
This sequence comes from Picea mariana, assembly GCA_032191745.1. Taxonomy (NCBI): domain Eukaryota; kingdom Viridiplantae; phylum Streptophyta; class Pinopsida; order Pinales; family Pinaceae; genus Picea; species Picea mariana. The sequence continues at coordinate 48,680 of JASDQU010103919.1, forward strand.
TTCTCAGTTTTAAATACAAATTATTATTAATTAAAATATTTACTGTGTACTTATTTGAGTAAGAAGAAGAGAAATAATATAGAGTTTGAGTGGGCTTAATGATTAAGAACATGTGTTTCTTCAAAAAAAAGGCCACATAAAGATGATGGTCGAGAAACTGACTCTTATACCATATTATATCTAACAACTAAGCAATTATCTTAACTAGTTTAAAGATTATATTGTGTTAGCTTTTAAGTGGGTCACAAATTATGCTATGTTGTTGTCTTTTAGATGAAACTTCTATCAAATTAATATTCTTAGGTTTTAAGTAAAATAATAATTACACCTAAATATCTTGGAAACAAAAAAAAATACATTGATGTTATTATTGAACATGTTATCTTATTAATCTGATATTATTTTTACATTATTTTTACAATCAAGTTATACAAAGTTCAAACATTTTAATCATTTCCTATTTATCATGTTCATATAATATTATTATGTCAATCAATTTATAAAGAATTTAACTATTTTAACCATTCTCTATCTATAATGTTAATGATCACCTGATTATACATTCCACATAATTGAATTACAATTTGTCTTCTATTTCTCATCTATTTACTTATTCATGACTCATAGAGTTGTTTGATAATAAATACCTTTACTATTTTAACCATTCTCTATCTATCATGTTAATGATCACCTGATGATACATTGCACATAAATGAATTGCAATTCGTCTTCTTGTTTCTCATCTTTTTAATTATTCATGACTCATAGAGTTATTTGATAATAACTCTTGCGTTATGGCTTTTCTTTTCCTTCTAATACACAAGTGAGTTCTACCAAATTCCTCACCACCTTCTTTTAATTTTAAACTTTTAATACAAACACGTGAGTTATACCAAATCCCTCACCACCTTCTAGCATTCTTGCTATGTTACTCTTGTTTTTTTAATGAGTTCCATATACTCACACTTTTCATTTATTTTTTTCTTCAAATACAATGAGTTCAAACTAATTTTACTAAAAAGAAAAAAATCGTCAAAACCACTGGAAGTTCATTGATATATTTCCCAAAAATCTAGCTTTACTACCTTTATTGAAGGACTCAAGGGATTCAAGTTGATACCTTGATAGTTGTGTTTCAACAAAAAGTTAAGAAAGTTTAACAAGGCTAGCTTCTACCAATTCTGAGATATATTGGGTATCAATAGGTCTTCCTAGGAAGGATTGACAAATCCAACACACATTGTATAGGAGACAAGCCTAAATAATTTTATTCGTGATATTGATCTATCTATAGTCAAAGAATTGATCAACCAGTTGAACAAACATAGTTTCTACCAGCTCTCAAATATCTTGGGTATCAACAAGGTCTATCTATAGTCAAAGCATTGATCAACCAGTTGAACAAACATAGTTTCTACCAGCTCTCAAATATCTTGGGTATCAACAAGGTCTTTTGATGATGCAATACTATATTTTGTTATAGGTTAAAGAAAGAATTAAAATCCTCAAAACAAGTCTTTTGCAATCACTTCTCATACTAATTAATTTAAAAAAAAGAAGTAATTAGATTATATTTTGTAAAGGTTAATTTAAAAAAAAAAAGTAATTAGATTATATTTTGTAAAGGTTAATTATTTTAGAAGAAAACATTTAGAGCATCAGGTGCTACATAAACATCTACCATGAAGAAAAAGAAAATATATGTTACTTATGATTCATGGTAAAGATAGCTAGGACAAAACTTATAAAAAAAATAGTAAATAGAACTTAATTAGATTGCACCACTACTATGTTAATCATTACCCTAATTAACTCTTTAATTGTAGCACACCCTGGACCGCCAGGCTTGGGACTACCACATTAAAAAAAATTCTTTGTTGTGATACCATATTATAACATCCTCGAGCCTCCAAGGTCGGGGAATGCCATACTCAAACTTCTCGTTTCTGATATTCAAAATTGTAACATATCTAACCATAGACTTGTTGAGCTATGCCAAAGGAAACTCTTGCAAGACATCATACATATAAAACTTAAACAAATAACACATTCTTCTAATACACTGATTAATACGGAAATAACATTAAGCCTATACATATAGCATATACATGAAATACTCATAAATATAATACATGTACAAATACACAACATGGAATTGAACACATAATTGATACTTATATTTTTATAGAAGACTACAAACTACCTGCAGACCTTCCACGAACCTCTCATCCTTAGACCATGCTGTTCATCACTTTCACCAGTGGGTCACCCCCGAGATGGGACTAAACTCCACTTGGGTAAAAGGATTCCCGGACTAGGCTAAGACGATAGGAAGTTATATAGTCAACAAGAAGGATTTCGTCCTAGAATTCAACTCACACTAACAGCCTACAACATCTCATTCCCCACACACCTATACCACCCTAGGAAGTGTTCCCCTTATCTTCTTAACTGTCCTTTGGCTGCCCCACTCCCCTTCCAGGGCTTCAACAATAGGACTAACATGAATTCTCAGAGAACTATAGATGCAATTGGGATTGATCTAAAAAACAGACTTCCCCAACTACCTCTCTCACCTAGAGAGAGTAGCTCATAGGACTGACACCTTTCTTCTTCAATCCACTGGCCTAACAAACTACCTCTTCAAATCCACAAGCTTGAAAACTTGCTTCTTCTGCATAGGTCCCAAGTCAATCAAGTAAGGGTGATGGAAGCAACAAGGTTCAAGTATAGAATAGGTAAGGCACATTACAGGCTCAAGAAAAGTCCAGATGCACTGTACATAATAGGAAATGTATGGAGTCACTATTGAAGGTGTGCGTGTAGGTTCCAGAGGTGCATCAATGATGTGGAGGTAGACTCTTGGACAAAAAATGGTCCTTGGTGAACGGGAAGGATCGCTTTGTGTGTGAATGGGGGAA
>JASDQU010103919.1:81051-93528 GCA_032191745.1 Picea mariana
AGCACAAGAACAAATGAGAGTTCGGGTCTACAAATCCGCAACAACCAAAGTATGACAAAGACATCCCAAACAAATAGTCTCCCAAAAACCAGTCCAAGACACAGGAAAAGAAGGGTCACGGGAAGACAAAGAAGGACACCATAAAATGGTGCGAGTTCCACAAAATCCACTGGCACAACACTGATGAATGTCGCTCAAAACAGTCATTGGTGGCTGAGATCAAAGAGAAAGAGCCGAACCCTGATTCAGAATCTGATTCTGAAAATACTGGTAAAGGACAGATCATTGACGTGGACCCCACTACTATTGTCCCGACCACAACAATTAAACCAGAAGAATCAACAGATCCTGAAGAGGGGGAGCACCTTTTTCATTCATAGATGTGGGTGAAGGGGAACCCACTGCATTTTATAGTTGATAGTGGAAGCCAGAAGAACCTCATCTCAGCAGAGGTCGTCAAACAATTTCGATTGTTGACAACACCACACCCGCAACCATACAACATTAGGTGGCTTCGCCAAGGACGAGATATCCATGTCAACCAAAAATGTTGATTGTCATACGACATCCAACCCTTCAAGTATGAGGTATTATGTAATGTTTCCCCACTGGATGTTTGTGATTTTTTCTTGAGCCGACCATATATGTGGAAGGACCATGTTGTTTATGAGTCTCGACCCCGCAGTGTCATTGTTTCTCTGGGGGGTCGTCTCTACAGAATACCAGAGGTAGTTCCAACTACTATTCCACCTAAAAAGTGTCGTAAGGTAGTATATCATACAACAAAATTTATCTTCTTCACAATCTGTTCAAAAGGAGAACAGAAGGACACTACAGCCTCTCCCCAAGCACCTTCTATCCAACAGAAGCAGGTCGATAACGCTGCAGCAAAGCACAAAGATTCATTCTGCACACTGTCCTCTCATGTATCTTGACTTGTTGAACAGCCTCAGCCTCAACAGTTTCGTGACAAATTCCACAAACTAAGCAACGTGACCTCTCCAGCAAGGCAAGCAGCTCACCAAGATATAGATTCAACAAACGCTTTTCCCTCTCCCCCAGGAATTCAATGCAATGGATACCATTGCCTCCTAAGGAGGGAGAATTGATCCAGGTGGATATCGGTGGCCACCAACCTTTTCCAACTAGCTCAAACCAGTTTTCTGGCAATTTACTATTTTTAGCAGTTTTAACTTTCGGGGCTATTTTGAGGGCCTAAATGAAGGTTTTTTGGGATTGACCCAACTCAATGATATTCGAAGACATCATTGAGGCCCCAAAATGAATCTCCTTGATGATACCTTTCCAACGAGCTAACATATGCCTAAAATGGAGATCGTATGCAAAAGTTACGACCCCAGGAAGTTAATGTACTAACTTACCCAAACGGGGCCCACATGACTTTTGGCGCTTCATCTCCTAGGGTTAGGTTTCTGGATGTTTAGGGTTTTTGACATTTCTGTTTATTGTAAAAAGGCCTTCAGAGCCTCATTGTAATCATCTTCTTGCGAATGCGAGTAGCCTTCACATCTCTTCTCAGAGATAAGCTGCCACCATTATAGCGAGTCTTTCACTCTATATTTTTACAGTCTCTGTACATTTCTTTCATTAATAGAAATCGTGTATTACTGTATATCTGTGTTTATGGTTGCATCTCTGATACATTTCTGCTATATTATTGAATATCTACGATATATCTGTGCATTTATTTATTATATCTTCGCTCTCATTTCATGCCAAAAATAATCCGGATCAAAATTTAAAGTGGGTGATCATGTATTTCTGAAAGTGAAGGCCAATAGAAGTTCCCTGAAGTTGGGGAATTTTTCCAAGTTGGCAGCTCGTTATTGTGGGTTGTTTGAAGTCCTAGAGAGGATTGAGCCTGCAACTTATATGCTTGCATTACATGCATCAATGTCTATTCATAATGTATTCCACGTCTCATTTCTCAATAAGTATATACTTGATGCTAAGCATGTGATTAATTGGAATGTGATTCAAGTGGAACAAGAAAGCACTTTTCAATTTCATATTGTGTGCATATTGAATCGGAAGATCAAGCAACTCTATAATCGATCCATAGAGCTAGTAAAGGTCCAATGGACCTGGTACAGTCCTGAGGATGGAACTTTGGAGCATGAGGATGTTATGTAGGAAGAGTACCCACATCTTTTTAAATATTTTTGAAAATATTGAGGATAATATGTAAATAAGATGCATTAAGGACAGTGCATAAATAAGGGGAGGGAATTGTAATACCCCAAGGCTGAGCCCAAATTGAACTGTAAACATTTTTTATTGGCTGGTGATCCAAGTGATTATAAACTACGAGGCTTAAGTGATGATTGTGTTGGAGATCCTGGATTCTTAGGGCTAGTGAGCCTATTTTTGTATATGTAAACACTCATATTATTAATATTTATACATCACTACGTGTAGACCGACCACGATAAACGAGTATGGGGGACTAAGCTCCACTAGGAAGGGAAAGGGATGGGCTAGGTGACGAGGAAAAAAGGCTAAGGTTGAGGGCTTAACTCCAAGAGAATATTATATTATTATTTCCTAAAGACTATGGTGAGGATAATTATTTTATCCTAAGTCCCATAAAAGAGGGAATGAATCACAAGTGGAGAGAAAATGAGCTCTAGGGGAACCATGTGTCAATCATGACACATGCAAATATATGTCGGGAAAATAGTATGTTTTCCCATCTTTCGACCATTCACGCACAGAGAGATCTTTACCGTTCACCAAGGAATTCGCGCAACGATCCTTTTTTTCTTCCAAAAATCTACCTTTGCATCATTGGTGCACCTCTGGAACCTACATGCACACTGTCAACATTGATTCTGTACATTTCCTATTATGTGCAACACACCTGGAATTTTCCTGGGCTCATACTCTGCCTTACCTGTGCTATACGCGAACCTTGTTGCTTCCATCACCCTTACTTGATTAACTTGGGAGATGGGTAGAAGAAGCAGGTTGTCATGCATTTGGACTTGAAGAGGTGGATTGTTGGGCCTATGGATTGAAGAAGAAGGTTGTCAAGTATGTGAGCAAGTCTCTCCATGTGAGAGAGGTTTTTGGGGAAGTGATTATTCCAGAGGGAGCCCAACTACAGCTATACTGCTATGAGAATTCATGTCCGACGTGTTGTTGAAGATCTGGAAGAGAAGTGGGGTAGCCGAAGGATTGTTGAAAAGAGAAGAGGCATACTTCCTTGGATGTGACACACATATGGAGAATGAGAGGTTGTAGGTTGTTAGTGTTAGTTGGCTCCTAGGACAATATCCTTCTTTTTGATTGTGTAACTTCATGTTGTCTCTGCCTAGCCTAGGGATCCTTTTATCTAGGTGGAGTTTAGTCCTAGCTTGGGGGTGACCCACTGCTAAGACTGATGATTAGAGTGGTCTAAGGCAGAGGTCGTGGAAGGTTTGCATGCAGTTGATGGCCTTCTATAAAAATATAAGTATAAATTATGTGTTCAATTGCATGTTGTGTATTTGTACATGTCTTATATTTATGAGTATTGCTTGTATATGTTGTAAGTATAAGCTTACTATTATTTCCACATTAATCTTGTATTAGCAAAATGTGTTATGTGTTTAAGTTTTAATCAACTCTTTAAGTGAAGGGCGAGATAACATGGCTTCTTAAAAAAATACAAAGGTAAGAAGAGAAGGATAATATTTACAAGAAACAACTTGATCTAAATTAATAACAAATGATATGAAAGAGATGATGAACACTAGTATGCAATCAAGGATTTAGTGGCAGTGTCTCTTTTTACAATGTTGGAAGTAGGAAATCCAATATCGTACTTAAATTTAAAATAGGGAATTTTTTTGGGTAAGTTAATTATAATTTTATAAAATATAAAAAAAAAATAATAAATTTAAATAATTTTTAAAAACAAATCAAAATTTTTAAATAAAATAATTTATTTTATAAAATTTAAAATAAATAGTTTTCAAAAATGAAAATTGAAAAATATTTTTTTTTTAAAATTAAAAAAATAACTTAATAGATAAATTTTACTCCTAAAAGTTTAGGATATATAATTATGTTCCTATAAAAAAAACTCTTCATTTTTAAACTCTGCATTTTTCAAGCAGATCCATTTTTTATCGAGGTTTAATTGACGTTTTTCATGAGGTGAAAAAGCCTCTCAAAATGACGTTTTTCATGGGAGAACAACCCTCTCAAACTGACGTTTTTCATGGGAAAACAAGCCTCTCAAAAATCTTGGAAACGATATAGTACATCAATTATAAAACAAAATTGTATTTTATATATTTTAATAAAAATTATTGGAAATATTTTTTTACTAACGTTTTTCATGGGAAAACAAGCCTCTCAAAAATCTTGGAAACGATACAGTACATCAATTATAAAACAAAATTGTATTTTATATATTTTAATAAGATTTATTGGAAATATTTTTTTTCAAATATTTTTTTTATTGCATATTATAAAAAATTTCATACGTTGAATAAAAACAGATTTTCATTTTCACGAAACTCATTTAAATACTATGATGAAAAGTTTATAACACCATAAAATTTCTTGCACTAATATGTAACCGCTACACAAACAATGGTTCGACCCAAAATTCCCTTTGTAAGCTTGCATGCTCGATAAATGATCTATTCTCCCCTCAACGTTAATGCTATATCAGGGTTTGTGTTATTTATCTGTCCTTGCAATTTATTTGAGGTTATCATTAGAGGGGAGATAAACAAGAGTTGCATGGTAGTCTAGTCCCTGTTAGATATATAATATTATTTTTAAAAACATTTTTTTTTTTAGTTTTTTAGATTAGGTAAATCTTCTTATATAGATATATTATATATATTTCTAAATTACAATTTGTGTTCCCTCTTGTCTAAGTTTAGCTGGTGGTCCTTAATAGGGAGTAGTTTGGAATAAGTACTACTTACTGATCACTTTGTCAGTCAAGGACCTTATAGGATGCAACACTAGGACTTCCCTGGAGGTCACCCATCCCAATACTACTCTAGCCCAAGCATACTTAACTTCAAAATTCTCATAAGATTCAGTGCTTTATTGTTGAAATGATCGCACCCATATGTCAAGACTTACTTGGAAGATAATTCCCAATAAATATTAATCTTTGTATTTTAAGACTATATGACTTCACAATTATCAACACTTCACTCAAAGACTCAATGCGAAATATTGCACTTAGATCTTGATAAACATTTCATACATACCAATGTTTCCTATACTAATGTCAAATAAATATTTCTACTTATATCCTCATTTTTCATATATTATCAAGATTTTACATAAATAACCCATATATACTCTATGATTATTAACTTAATTAAATATATTAAATATATTATCAACACTTTACTCAACTCATCAACTATACTATCCAAGCATTAACAAAACATTCTTGTATCAAATCCACAAACTATACATAATTTATTTGCTATGTTTTCATATCATTAGTGATCGATTTCACAAACTAATACTTATACTTCAACTCATTAACTCTCCTATCTAGCCTTAATGGATGGAAAGGTACCAAAACATGTAATATAATATATTCATATTTCTCTATTTTACCCATAGCACTTCGATCAATGCATCCACTTAATTGCCACCTGGGTCTACTAGTACACCACTCCAATAAAAAAATTAATCATATTAACTTTCACTTTAGATTATCAGTCCTTAACTTTGGATTATAATTAATGACATGTTATGTTAACTATGAGCTAGGGACGTGATCAGGCTTGGCGTCATTAATTTCCATTTACCATCATTGAACCAGCAAGTCTTTTAATGGATGTGTGGAAAACTGAGCCCCTACTCTATCTTTTGTTCATTGTGTCAATTCCATAAAATGGAGGGTAGAGACAAAACTAAATGATTGATGGTATCTGGTTAAAGATCTTAAAGATCTTGACCAATTATAATTTTAAAAAAATGTTTAATTTAAAAAAAAGAAAAATTAAAAAATTCAATATAACAATATTATACTTTGTAAAATTAGTTTAAATTTATAGTGAAACTATTTAGTCAATAAAATAAAATAAATGTGAAATCAATAGCAAAGACATTGCTATAATCTTATTTTGAAATAATCCTTTGACAGGAATAATAAATCACCTTCATAGTCTAGTTTGAAAGTCAGTTAAACCAATAATACACAGCCAGTTCCATAGTCCACTTTGAATGACAGTTAAAGTAATAATCACATGAGACAATTCTTTATGCATAATTTATTTCCTGGCACTCAGCTTTATTAATGATAAATTAGAAAAGTAAGCACGCATTTACCAAGATCACGACCAGAAATCCGAAAATTAGATTTAGATGATATTGTATTGTGTTTTCATATATTGAACGTAACTACATCAAACAGAACGCGAGAAATTTATTCCCACTTTGAATATTATTAATGAATACCTAAATGCATACATGATACTGTGGAACAAAACTAAGTACGAACATCACCTAACAGCCACAAAACAAGATCCAGTCTGCTCTCTTGGAAGTTCGTGATATATCTTATATCTACCAACGGGTCTCTAAAAGAGTAAAACAATATACGACGGAGATAATGGTGTCGCTACTTAATCTTTCTTCTTACTGCTTGATTCTGCAACTTTCTCTTTTCGCTAGTTACATGCCCAAGAAGTGGTTCATGAGGATGATTCACTGTCATTATTCTTCCGATTTTCGTCCTCATTATTATTACCCAGCGAGATTCTCCTCATCTTATTGCTTGATTCTGCAATCTCTTTCATGTCACTAACTGATCCATTTTCTTCCCGCTTCCTACATGGCCCAGCACTGTTGTATGYGGACGATTCATTACCCYTTCTCGTCCTCATTTTCATACTTGATTCACTGTCATTGTTCTTCCGATTTTTCTCCTCATTATTATTACGCAGCGAGGTTCTTCTCCTCTTATTGCTTGATTCTGCAATCTCTTTCAGGTCACTGGCTGATCCATTCTCTTCACKCTTCCTAGATGGCCCATTACCCTCATTTTTATGTYTCTCGTCCTCATTTTCATACTTGATGTTGAAAAAAGAAGCACCCAGCGGCGGTCCAAGTGCATTAGAATGAGCAAAAGTTCTGGTACTGAAGTTCGCCCGCGAGTTGGGCTCAGCGATTAACTCGAATTCATCAGTCTTGAACACTGTGAGAACTAGCATGTGGGCACCCGATCTCGGAGGTTCATAAGCAAGCACCTCAATCGGCGGCGAATCTAATATTGCAGCACAGAGAAACAAACATATTCATGACCGTTAAGATTACTACGTGCACTAAATCGATCCGTAAATTTTAATGTCAAAAAAAGAAACGCAATCATTATACCTATATCATGTTCGAGGGAAATGAAAAGCAGAGTTAACCTGCACAACGTAGCGATTATTACTGTTATTATGAAATTAGTTAATGGATTCCGCGTGCCATATTATCAGAAATTTGTCCTTACTTCAGGCGGATTATAGCATACCATTGCAGATACTCGCCTCCAGGAGCGTCAGGATCCGTCAGAACCTGATTACGGTTTTATGAAAAGGATAATAATATGAATTTCACTTCGACAAAATACAGATTAATAAATGATTATTGCGCAACATATTGACTAAATTAGGAATTAAACTTACCACTGCCACTAATTCCGGGCTCATGAAGGTTTCCAGTAGCTCTAGATCCAAAGGATGTCTACGCTGTTCAAGATAAGCAGGTGGGTGTTGCACTTCATCAAGGGTTACTTCGTCGCCTATGCTGATTTGTGTATCGTCGTATACTAGAATCAAGTCCAGATGAGGATTGAAATCGTCGAGAACGCGTCCGATAACTCCCGATTCCACTAGCTTCCGCTTTATCTCCTGCATTCTTTCCATAACTGAATGCGCGAGGACCCGAGATCAAGAAGAATGAAGAAATGGACAGCGCGTCTGAAATCTCCGGAGCGGAAGATCCAAAGTAATGAAAGAATGGATGGAGAAAGAGAGACCCACACTATATGCTAATTCAAACGTGGATGACATCAAAATAAGAAATAATCTGATTCAAACAATGGAGTAGATGCGGGAAGCTGCGGGAAGCTGACAGTTTCATATTCTTTGCCAATATCAAGATTTCAATGAGGTCAATAAGTTAGTTAAGGTTTGTACTAGATGTGAATTATATTCCTAATAATATATTTTAAAAATAAAATATTAAAGAATATATAGATGAATATTTTAAAAATTACAGCATAAATATAAAAATATTAAGGAAACAGACATAAATATAAAAATTGTAAAGAAACTGACATCTAAGTAGGTTAATTTTAATTGTGAAATTTGTAAACAGGAAATATTTTCATCTTAATTTTATTTTGCATCTCTTAGATTTTTAATAAATCTATGGTGATATAAAAGGAGTAGATATTTAAAAACAAACCAAAATTCCCCGTCCATTTCCAATGTGAACGTGGATTAAAAAAACGGAAAACTCCTGAAAGAAATTCGAAAGGAGAGAGATCAAGAAGTATTGCGTCAAGTCAAATCAAATGCACGTTATTATTAATTATTCAATAAAATTAAATGTTACACTATATTAAGTTATAGTGATGTTTATATTAATGTAAAATATGTGTTAACTTATATTTTATATTATTATTTATGTATTAACTTATATTATAATACATATATTATAATATATTACAATATATACATTAACTCATGTTTTTGTAGTTCTTCCTTTAATATATGTTATATTGCAATTTTCATTAAAGGTTTCATAGCGTTGTGATATTAATCAAATGTGATGTAACATTGTGAAATTTATTAAAGGTTTTGTTTTGTTGCAATGTTTGGTTGTAATGGTTATGTTAGATTGTAACATTTATTTTGGATTATTTTATAATATTTATTTTGGATTATTTTATAATATGGATATGTTTGGTTGTGATGTTCTCAATGGTTATATGACATTCAGACATCCAACTTGGTTCACTTGTATTGACTTCCTACATTCATGAATAGTTATTTTGCATTGTGGTGTCAATCAAATGCGATGTCGCAATGTGACATTAATAAATGATTTTGTCACATTGTGACATTCATTGAGAGTTATGAAGGATTGTGACATTTTTTTATGGTTATTTCGGATTGCAACATTTATCAAGTAATACTATTCTAAATAATATTTTTAATAAAATAAAAACTATAATATCGTTGTTAATAGTATTATAATATTATATTTGATAGGGTTATGCTAGATTGCAACATTCCTTAATAGTTATTTTGAATTGTGACGTTCATCTTGTAACATTAATTTCCACGTCACATTGCGGCATTCATCAAGATGTCTCAACTTACCATAACCATTGATAACATCACAATCGAACATATTCATATTATAAAGTAAGAAAAAATGAATGTTACAATATGACATAACCATTGAAGAATGTCACAACACAAAAAAAACCATGATGAATGTTTCAATGCGACAAGACCCTTAATAAATGTCACAATTTGACATCATATCTTATTAATGTCACATTTCACAAAACCATTAATGAACATCGCATTTTGACATGACATTTAATGAATTATGCAATGATATATAGTCATTAATGTGGCAAGATGAATGTTTCAATCATAAATAAACATTAAGCAATGCAACAATTTCACATTATATTTGGATAAATAATATTTTGAATTGTGACATTCATCTTATCACATTAATTGCTATGTCACATTGAAACATTCATCAATATCTTTCAATGTCTGATAACCATTGATAACATCACAATCAAATATATCCATATTATAAAGTAAGAAAAAAATAATGTTACAATATGACATAATCATTGAATAATGTCACAACCCAACAAAACCCTTGATGAATGTTGCAATGCGACAAGACCCTCAATAAATGTCACAATGTGACATCACATCTTATTAATGTCACATTTGAAAAAAACCTTAATGAACATTGCATTGTGACATGACATTTAATGAATTCTGCAATGTTATCTAGTCATTAATGTGACAAGATGAAATTCTCAATCATAAATAACCATTAAGCAATGCAACAATTTCAGATTTTTTTTATCTTTTTATGATGGTTATAATGAAAATGTATGTACAATGAGAAAAAAAATTGGTCTATTGGACCTTAAAGAGTTAAGGGATTACTTGGGTTTCCTTGGGATTTTGTCTCTATGCTCGAAAAAAATTCCAACATCACCATAGTTTTGTTGAGTTAGAAGGATAGATAGGTTGGTAGTGTGACATATATTTTAAAATTGAGATATTATTTCGGTACGTAGAACATTATAAGAGAAAAAAAAAAATCATATTCAACCCTCTTAGTGTCACAAAGATGAAAAATTATTTCATCTCGGGGATCTTTGGGAAGTGTCCAATGGCTAGTTTCACTATGGAGCTAGTCAACACAAAGAGATACTTTTGATCTCTAGATTGAGATTGATCACCTCCTTATAGTATATTAATTTTGATTTAGCTTCTAATTCCTTATCTCACCATAATTTATCCTTAAATTTAGATGTAATAATATTTTTAATACTATCATTATTTTGTAGAATTATTTCTTCTTTCATTCCATAATGATTTAGCTAAGTTCAATCATTTTTATACAATCCCTGCTTAAGACGGAGGTTGTTTTGACTCAATTTTGGGGAGCCTCTTGTATTCCATATTATTTAACTTCTTATTATAAAATAGGTACCTAATCATATCCACTCTCTTCATGGTGGAAATGATTGCTTCTATGAGGAGGATTGGACATATTGTATTTCTTTTAATTTTGAGATTATAATTTATAAAATTATTTTGGATCTTCTCCATATTTATACATTATTATCTAGAAATACTACATCCCCAAAATTTACATCCATATAAAATAACCAAAATAATGAGTGTCTGGAGTTTCTTCTTATCCCATATCCAAAGGTCCATTGATTTATTTTTTTAAGACCACAATAAAATTTTGAGGCTTCATTTACCCTTTTCTCAATGCTATAGTTCCAGTTTATTTGGTGATGAATATCTATTCTAATATATATTTTTACTAAGAAACTTTATCCAAGTTGTTGATGTCCTATATGAAAGTATCGTAAGTGAAATTATTTGTATTTAATTGTCATAGCTTTCATTTTGGTAGTGCTAATAGCCATAGCCATAATAGAGTAGAAATCCCTAAGGATTCATATTTTCTTCCTTATATCATAGGGAATCCTCAACATAAGAATAATATCATCAACAAAAACAAGAAGAATGATGACTATACTAGTGAGAATTAGGTTAAAAAAACCTACTTCTTCTAAACAATTTTATAACGTGTCAATATATATGCGAGAAAGGGTAGGAGATCGGGAGGAAATTTCTTGACTCACATGTTATAGTTAATTTTTTTAGACCAACCATCAGTTTTCCTAAACCTTGAAATAATGTTCTCATACAAACTCACTACAATATCCTTCAACTCCAAAGGGAATTTTAGATCTTCCAACCTATTCCAAAGGTCCATCTTAGACACTATGAAAAAATATTTTCTAATTCAAATGAAACAACAAAGGACATTGGTTTTATTATTTCAACATTCCTCCATAATGATCCTGAGAATAATGAGGTTGTCCACAGTTGAATGATAGACCCTAAGTATGACTTATCCTTTATCTCTTTCTTCATAAATTTCTATCCATACCATAATCTTGTTTTCCAAAATGGTCACATACAACTTGGCTAAAATGGGGCTAATCATAATGTTCCTATAATTAGATGGATTGTTTTTATCCCCACTTTTAAAAGTAGAAGCAATGAGCCTTTTCATCAAAGGTTTATGGAATCCCTCCTTGGTTACTAAATTGAAGAGCTTGTATATGAGAGGGATGATGATAGGCCCTCCAATTTTTAGTATTACAACAATGAAACACACACTATTTTAATGTCTAGAAATTTTAGAAAGACATGCATGTTTCTAATACATGCACTTACGTGTGTTCTTTTTTTTTTTTGTGACTAGTGGAAGAGGCAACTCGTGATAACCTCCAGGTGCATCCACACAACCCGCAAGCATGGAGCACGAGTAAATGAGGATAAGAATCGAACTTGAGACCTCCTTTTTACATTTCCTTCCATTAAAGAAAAAAACATTTAACACCCACTAATCTCATCAAATTTATGTTTTTCTAACCTTCAACACTATGTTCAAAGTTTTAATTCATCCCTTATAAAGAAAAAGTGGCCCTGTGTTAATTTCTCATTTTAAATTGTGAATATAATTTATATTTATTATTATTAAATAATATATCAAATTTATTGTTAGTTAATAATTTCGTATCTTTCTGTATATTAATAGAACCCGAACCCAATGTAAAATACAATTCTATTGAAAAAACAAAAAATATATTAAACGCCAATTTTTTAAAAGAAATGAGAAAATCAATTAAATGTTAATTTTTGT
>JASDQU010103919.1:110462-168864 GCA_032191745.1 Picea mariana
TACATAATGGGTCACTCATTGAACCCTACCTTGCCACTACCATGTTCATATCTAAATATGATCTTCCTATTCTCAAAATACATAATGGAACCTCATATCCAAACCTGAAAGAATGGAAACTCATTCCCTATACATAAAATCTTACTCTATAGTCTAAGAATGGAAACTCAATCCCTATACATAAAATCTCACTCTATGGTCTATACATAATGGGTCACTCATTGAACCCTACCTTGCCACTACCATGTTCATATCTAAATATGATCTTCCTCCTCTTTGAGTTGGAGGAAACTCAAGTCCTCTTATATCCAAGAGTGGTGCATATTTTTGGAGACTAAAACAAAAAAAAAAAATCATGTAAGTTTGTTTACATGATTTAATCAATTAACATGCTTACAAAATATAATTAGAATAGAGGAATAATGATTGGGATTGCACATACATTTCTAATATGTTATATTATTAAAAAAACATGATAATCAACTAAAATAAGATAAAAATAAAATTCACATTCAAAGGATATTTACCTTGACACACGATACATAAGAATGGGATAATCTATTCACCCTAAATGGAGATGGTTTCTTGGTCCTTCAATGTAAACCTATACAAACACAAAAAATTTAAAATTCATTTCTAATAAATAACTTGGAAATTTTAGAAACAACCATTTATACAGGCTTATAACATTTTATTGAAGTAGGAAAGATTTAAGTTGGCACTATCAAAAATGGATAATATTTCAATTCTCACTCAATTATAAAACAAAATCTTATGTAATTCAATAATATTGAACCAACACGAAAAAAACTACGCGTGCTAGGGTTTTTTCTCTGTAACCTCCATCATCTCCTGCTCTTTTTCTATAGCCATGGCCATGGAGGCCAAGGGAGGGGCGCCCCTAGCCCCCTCCTACAACACTGTAATAGGAAAGGAGCATGGCTCCAACCACTTCAAACGTCCAACATTTGAACTCTCGTACGACATGCAAAAACTCATTTGGGAAAATGAAATGCCAAAGGAAAAACCTATGGACATATATCTGGAAACCAGCCAACCAAGAACCAAACGCACTTGGGAACCTGGTATATGCATTCCACAAGCTCTAATCGCTCCCAAATACACCATTAGCTCATTGAGAATGGAGGACCAGAAGCAGTATATGCGCGATTTTTCTTTGATCGGAAAATTTATGGGATTATGGCCCTCAGAAAGGACCTGGTCAAATGGATTCACCACTGGTGGAAACCCAAGGACCATTATTCCCTCCAACTAGGATCAAAATGCTTCTTTACGATTATATTGCATAATCTAGAAGACAAGAACTGAATCTTTGAAGGGAGGCCGTACTTCGACAACTTGGCAGGCTTGTTTCTCTGATTATGGACGGAGAGATTCAGCCTAGAAAAAAAAGACTTCACCCATGCTCTAGTTTGGCTAAGGCTATATTCTCTACCACATGAATTTTGGCTGGAGGAGATCCTCGCAGGTATTGGAAATACCATCGGCAGTTATGTCAAGACTTCAGAGGCAACAAAACAAAGAAGGTACACTGCTTATGCCCGTATATGTGTCTATTTAAATATTTCAAAACCCCTCCCTGGAACCATTATTCTAGAATATCAAGACGAAGAGTGGTACCAAATCTTGGACTATGAGCATATCCCCTTTTGATGCTGCAATTGTCACGAGCATGGCCATCTATTCTGAGAATTCCCTTTAAATAACCCTCCCAAGACAACTCTGAAAGACTCTAACAAACCCAAGGATGGCTTCACACAGGTCGTTGGTTGATGGAAGAATCAGATGAAAATGGCATCCCCCCAAGCCCCTACTGGAACCCCTACTAAGAACTCTTTTGATGCCCTCCAAACCCCGATGGATACCCCCTCATCCTCTACCAACCCCCTGATAACCCCTGCAACCAAAAAAATCTTTGTCATACAAGATTCCCCTATTCTTTCTTCCTCACATCCACTAGCCACGGACACCTCCCTCCCTACCACCCTCGTGTCGAAAATAGGCGATCCAGGCATAGATCTAGAGGATCAAGAGCTAACAGGAATCGATATGGTGCATCTAGAACAAGCCTATTGTAATCAAGATTTGTATACCATACCGCCTGATCATCTGCGTAAAGTGCACAAAGTATTCCTTAACTTGTCTGTAGGAGGTAAATCTAGAGCTAGCACAAACTTGGGTATACAAAAAGAAACCACCAAGGAACAATGAAAAACAATAAAGGAGGAGAAAAAAAGAGGCAGGAAACTGAAACACCAACTCATCCAGGATGTCGGTAACTTCCTTGTTAACTCAGGTCAAATTCAATTGATCTCAGACAACTTCCCCTCCCTCCAACCCCCATCGTCCTCATGAAGATACTATCCTATAATATAAGAGGCCTCAATGCAAAGAGTAAACAAACTCTGCTCAAAGACAGAATCAGGAAGGAACAACCAGATATTCTACTCCTACAGGAAACAAAGTGTGCAGGCACAGAGGCATAGAGCACTCTTCAGAGGTGTTGGACACAAGAAAAGCATATGGAAGTGGATGCTATTAGTGTAGCAGGAGGTCTTGCACTGCTCTAGAATCCTGATACCATCCTTCTTGACAATGTTTTTACTTCCAAGTGGACCATAATAGGTTATTTTTGCCTCA
The DNA here is from genome assembly GCA_032191745.1 of Picea mariana. Taxonomy (NCBI): domain Eukaryota; kingdom Viridiplantae; phylum Streptophyta; class Pinopsida; order Pinales; family Pinaceae; genus Picea; species Picea mariana. Next base: position 113,124 of record JASDQU010103919.1, read on the forward strand.
TTGGCTTGAACAAACAAGGCTACATCACAAACGCTTATGGACCCCCTAGATCAGGGGATAAAGAAGCATTCCTCTAGCACTTGGAATGGATAGCAGAGCACCTAGGCCCCCAAAGGTGGATCCTCGGGGGTGATTTCGATATGATCACAAGGTTGGAAGAGAAAAATGGAGGCAATTGAGTTATGGGAAAGGACAGCATGCTCTTTAACCACACCATTGCCCTTCTAAACCTCATTGATGTCGAAACAAACAATGGGCCTTTCACGTGGTCCAACAGACGCTCAAGGGCCCAACATGTGTCTAGTAGACTAGAGCACTTCCTTATGTCTGAGGCCATCATGATGGACGATCTAGCTTGGTATGCCATAGTCATTGAGGCCGTGGGTTCAGATCATTGGCCAGTTCTTCTAACCCTCAACATCAGTAGAACCCCAAGAAGGAATCCCTTCCTCTTCGAAAATTTCTAGTTGAATCACCCATATTTCCAAGAAAACATCAAGACCTGGTGGGAAGAGGTGGCCATCCAAATAGGAACCCCAATGTACAGATTCCATGAGCGACTAAAAAACCTCAAACAACAACTGTAAATCTAGAACAAGTCCACCTTTGAAAACATCTTCCAAGCATAGGAGCATCTCCAGTAGCAAATGCAAACACTATAGCACCAAATCAGAACACAGGGTCTAACGGAAGCTCTCAAAAAGAACGAAACACTCCTCAATAACCAGATAGTTGAAAAAAAAGTTCAAGAGGAACTTATTTGGAGACAAAAATATCGCATCATGTGGCTGAAAGAGGGGGATAAAAACACCAAATTTTTTCACAGATCCATGGTTCAGAGGCGCCAGGCCAATCGCATCACTCATCTAATTTCAGAGCAAGGAACAAAAATTCAACAACATGTTGATGTGGAAAACGAACTACTTACCTACTACCATTATCTCCTAACAAAGCCCCCGATAGATCGCTCGCAGGCCATCGCCTCTGTCCTCAAACACATACCCAAGGAGGTCACCAAGGAGAAAAATGAAGCCCTAATGAGACCAATCACTCAAGAGGTGGTCGACCATTCTCTAAAGGTCACCCCATTCGGCATGGCACCTGGACCAGACGACTTCACTTCAGATTTCTTCCACTACTGCTAGAGTATCATACGGGAGGATATGTGGGAAGTCATTGAGGACTCCAGAAGATCTAGTAAGGTCCTTTAGGCCCTCAACACAACATTTCTCACCCTCATCCATAAAGAGAACAACACCACTTCTCCAGATCACTTTAGACCTATAGCCCTTTGCAACGTCATTTACAAATTCCTTACCAAGATCATTGCAACCTGTCTCAAGCCCATTCTACCATTCCTAATATCCCCTGAGAAATCTGGCTACGTAGAAGGTTGCCAAATTCTGGACAGCATCATCCTAGCTCATGAAGTTATCCATTCCCTTCACTCTACCAAAACACAGGGCATGCTTCTAAAGTTGTATCTCTCCAAAGCCTTTGACAAACTAAGTTGGAGATACTTAAAATCTACTCTCCTCGCCTTTAGCTTTGATCACACTTGGGTCTCTTAGATAGTCAACCTCACCTCTTCAACACTATTCTCAATCCTAGTCAATGGCATCCCATCCAAACCATTTTCCCCCTCAAGAGGAATTAGACAAGGGGACCCTCTCTCGCCCTTACTTTTCATTCTTACGGTAGAAGGACTCAGCCACACGCTAAAAGAAGTCATCCAAGACCTTTCTCTCTCGGGCCTCACCCCCCATGGCATTTCTGCCCCCATATCTCACAACCAATTTGTAGACGACATCATTCTCATGGGACTCTCCACCGTCAAAGAATCCCATTGTTTCAGATCCATCATTGACCTTTTCTGTGAAGATTCAGGCATGGAAGTAAACTTAAACAAATCTCATGTCTTCTTCTTCAATACACCCTTAGTTATCCAAAACCATCTCACACTCCTCCTGGGCTTCATCCACAGTGTCCTAGCGTCAGTCTACCTGGGCATCCCCCTCATTGACAACTCACTCTAGAATGCCTCCTGGAACTCCTTGTTGTCTAGTTTTAAGAAGAGACTCTCCCTATGGACCTTTCACTCTTGAAATATTCCTGGGTGCCTCGTTCTCCTTAAATCCATCCTTCAAGCTCTCCCGATATACACCTTCTCGGCCTTAGTGGCCCCAAGATTCATCCATAGCACCCTAAGATCGATTCAAAGAATATTTATGTGGCAAGGTACCAAGGAGGGATGCAAAATCTCCCTGGTAAGTTGGCAAAAGGTCTGCAACCTAAAAAAAGTAGGAGGCCTCAGTCTACGAGATCCAGCCACTCTTAACAAAGTCATTAGTGCTAAAATATGGTGGAGATGGCTGAAAAAACCTTAGGATCTCTGGGCACAATTGTGGAGGAAAAAATATACCCCCACAACCTTGGAAAAAGAACTCATTAGGTGGAATGGTCAAATCCCAGGATCACTAGTCTGGAATTCTACCTGGAACAATCTAGGATTCATCATGGACCACTCATTCTGGGAACTGCAAAATGGTACATAGACAAATTTTTGGAGTGACTCGTGGCAACAACTCCTCGCCTTAAATATAGATCCGAACCTCAGAGACCTCATTCCCCTTACCACTGCCGCATGATTACACAGAGTTATCGACTTTTGGAAGCCTTTTGATCCAAGAGAATTATGGTGCACATGGAAAAACACCCACGAACTCCTAAATATTCCTCCAAATGTCGACCTTCGACCCCTACAGGAGAATCTCACCTCATGAAAAATCTTCTGTCAACAAGGGGAGGACATTCTTCGGTGGGGCCACTCCCCTATAGGCACCTTTAACATTCTGGAAGCATACACCATAAAAGCAGGCCATGACACCTTGCCTCAAGAGGAGATTTGGGGGAAAATATGGGATATGAAATCATGGCTGAAAGTCAACACCTTCCTCTGGCTAGTGGCACACAACAACATCCTCACTTGGGATAACTTAAGAAAATGGGGCTTCATTGGCCCTTCTTGGTGTCAGCTTTGTGAACAAGAGGAAGAAACTCTAAATCATCTCCTCAACCTCTGCCCCTATAGCTCAAACATATGGGATCAAAGCGCTAGCATCATGAGAACTTTGGAAAGAAACCGCATGGGTCCAAAGGCAACTATTGTATATTGGAGAAGCTTGAATTTCCACTCTCCCATTCTCAATAGAATCTAGAAACTACTCCCAGACTTCATCCTGTGGAAGATCTGGAAAGAAGGGAATATGAGAATCTTCAACTCTGTCACCAGAAGGTGGCAAGAGGTGTGGACCACAATCCACACCAACATCGATGAAACCATATCGTTGCATCCATGGATGGAGCAAGACCTTCAAAGCCCACAAAATGAAGATCATATCATCAAAGCATGGAATTTAAACATCAAATCAACCCTAGATTGGCTTATGGCAACTCTGGGACGCAAGACCAGCCCTACTCATTGGGAGGATCCATCCATGAACTTCTTAAAACTTAATTTTGATGGAGCCTCCAAATGTAACCTGGGACCAGCTGGATATGGTGTAGTCATCTGAAATAGTGACAGAGAAATCCTACACATCCTAGCAGGTAGCATGGGGCACAATACCAATAACACTGTAGAAATCTGGAGTCTTCTCTGTGGACTGTAAGCTTCCTCAAAGCAAGATCTCTTTCCCCTCATCACGGAAGGTGATTCATAGATTGTGACCAAGCTCCTCTCACATCTTCTCAATGGAGTAGATCCGAAGAATTTATCTCCCAGCTGGAGACTCTTGAATGGGCTCTGCAGAATAAAATCTATTCTGAAGACACAACAGGTAATTTTTGCTTCCCATGTCAGAAGAACAACCAATCAAGTAGCTGATTGTCTAGGAAATTTCAGATTCAATCTTGAAGAAGGCATCTTCTCTTGTACCCCTTCTACCAATCCCACTCACCCCACCGTCATTTCTTGTAAAAACATATCTCACTCCAAAGACCTTCCCCCGGATGGGGTGCTCTCTTGAAATGACAACTCCACTCAAGCTAGCTGCCACTTGGCCACTCCTTAAGCCACTTGGCATACGCCCCTTGCCACATCCCATCCCTGGTACTTTCAAGGATTTACATTCCCTGTCGCCACCCTCCACTTATCATTTGAACTCAACTATTCACTTGCCCTCAGAGCTCTGCAACTCGTGCATCTTCATGGTGTCGTGTAGAAGCTCCTTCACATTGCTTCAGATCTCACAATGGATTTTTCTTCTTCTGGACATTATGGGGTCTCCAAAGCTACAACTTCTTTCTTCCATTTCAAAAATCCAGCTATCCAGAGCTCTCATCCCCCTCCTCCTCATTTTCAAGATCTGGTGCGAATCTTTGTGGGATCCTCTCAGGTTTTGGAGGTCGCCTCTCATGATGCCAAGACCGTGGGGCAAGCCAAAGTGGAGGGCATCCTAGTACTTGGACCATGGAAGGAAATCGTCGGCCTTAGACATTCCAGATGATCCCGTCAACCCTCATGAAGCTTTTCCCGTAGCTTTCCCAAAAGTCCCAGATGACCGCCTGGCAGCCCCGGCCCCTAAAGCTCTCCTCACAGACCCCCCCTGGTACGAATCCTCCTCTCGAAGAGGATCCCCCTCTTACACATATTCTCGTGGATTCCCAGAACCAGCTACCTTGTGACCTCTCCCCCCTCTTGAACCCCTACGGCTATAGGGTCGAGTGGTTCGATTTGCATCGGAATTCACTTGGTTTTGCACCTCCTCCTCCCTGCCCCCCTCGATTCCATTTCACCTCCCCCCCAGGCTCCTCCTCCTCCTCTTCTCTCTCCACCCACCCCAACCCTCCTGTGCCAGGTGTGTGAACCAAACATAAACCTTGCATAACCTGAGCACCGTTAAAAAGGGCTTGGAGGACATAAAATTGCTGAAAAAAAACTTGGAGGAGATCAAACTAGCCATGCTCGATGCACAAAACTGGGAAGCAAACCGTTGGAGAAGGGTGGACGCCATGATTATGTTCATGTAGTATCTTCAACAGGCCATCGTGGAACGTGGGAAAGGCAAAGCACCGGCGACGCAGGTTTTCGCAGGATTGCGTCTTGGCCCAGGTTTCTAGGGTATGCATTGTTTTTCTTGCCATTATATATCTTGGCCCTGCGCAACCCAATCGTATAGTCTATTTTTAGCATATTGTCTATGGTGATGGTGGTTTCCCAACTGGGCACTAGAGTCATACTATTTTTAAATATATGGCCATATTATTTTTTGGTTATCTAGCATAGTGGTTTCCCTTCTAAGCACTGCGACCACCTGATTATTTGCATCTTAGACACTTGTATTTTTTTTGACAGGAATCAATACAATACTCTAACTTATAAAAAAAATATATATATTGAACCAACACAAATAAAAAGGGTATGGTTTCTAAGACAAGCGGTAAGGAAAGAAAACCAAACACTATATGAAACATAAGGAAAAAAAAGCCATAATAAAAAAAGGAAGGAAAATGCAAACAACAATGCAAAGGAAATAAAATCGCAAGGAAGAGCTTGGTAAAAGGGAAAAAATGTAAAATAAAGATATCTCTTCGTTTCCACTTAATTTTTTTGAGAAAATTTGAAAGCCTAATGTTATATTATCATCCATGCAAAAGGAATAAGTGAGAATACCTTGAATAAAGTTAGCATTTCCCACTTCAATGAGATGAGTGGCATGGAATATTTATGAGCCACCATCCTTACACTTACCAAAAATATGGTGTTTCCAAGACAATACATAAGGCAATAATATTAAACATAAAACGAAATATAAGTATAACACCATGTGGAACAAGAATAGTAATATGAAGACAAAGAATAATGTATAGGAAAAAAACAGACATCGTATCACTTAGTAAAAATAAAATAAAATTGACAAATAGAGGGAGGTCCTAGTCACCCCTCAATGTTTTTGAGACAACATGGAAGCCCAAATTGGAAATTCCATTCACGCATAAGGAAGAAGTGAGGAAAACTCGAACGAATCTAGGGTTTCCCACTTCCATCCGATGGTTGTCATGGAATGTTTACAAGTTAACATCCTTATGCCTACCAACAATATGGGGTTGTCAAAATAGTCTAAAACTAAAAAAGAACAACTTGTAAATGAAGAACAAGGAAAACACAACATAAAACAAGAACATTAAGAAAAAGGTGAAGAACATGTGGATGCAAGGAAACCATTGTAGAATGCTTGGTAAAAATGTATTGAAATTAACAAATAAAGAGAGGTCTCAGTCACAGCTTATATTTTCTAAGACAACTTGCAAGCATAGATTAGTAAGGTTGTCTATACACAAGGAAGAAGTGAGAATATGTTGAATGGAGAGTGGTATATAATTTTCATAGGTCTTGATGATCCTTACACCTACCAAAAATATGGGGTTTCCAATACAAGCCACAAGGAAAGAAGACCAAACACTAAACAAAATATAAGGAAATAACATGTAGAATTAGAAGAGGAAGATGAAGGAAAAAACCAAGGTAAAGGGAATGAGATGACAAGGGAGTGTTTGGTAAAAAGAAAACAAATTTGGAAAATAAGGATATGTCTTGATTAATAATTTTTTTTTTTAGAAAAGATGCACATCCAAATTAGAAATCCCACCCATGCACAAGGAAGAAGAGAGGAGACCTGGAACAAATTTTCAATTTCCCACTTCCATTATACGAGTGGTAGGGATAAAAGAGTAGCCATACTTATAGATACCAAAAGGAAGGGGTTGCAAAGACACGTTGCAAGTGAATAAAACCAAACACTCAATGAAACATAAGAAAAATAACATGAAAAGAGAGAAGAACAATATGAAGGAAAACAATAAGTGGAGGATATAAAATAACAAGGGACAATTTGGTAGAAAGACATTGCAATTGTTAAATAAAGAGAGGTATTTGTTGTAGGTTAAAAATTTTAAATGACCTGCAAGCCCAAACTGGAAATCCCCCATTGTAGAAGGAAGAAGTCATTATATACCTTGAAACAAATTGGGGTTTCCCTCTTCCTTGATATTAGTGGAATCAAATAAACAAACCATCATGTTTACACCTACAAAACAAATAGGATTTCCAAAACAAATCATAAGGTAAGAATACTAAACAATAAATGAAACACCAGGGAAAAAAGATATAAAATTAGAAGAGGAATATGAAGGTTAAAACCAAGGTAGAGAAAAAAAAACCACAGGGGATGTTTTTTTCAAAGGACAACAAAATTATCAAATAATGATAGGTCTAAGTCACTAATTAACTTTTCTGAGATGACTCACAAGCCCAAATTGGCCAACCTACCCACACACAAGGAAGAAGTGAGGAGAAAAAATGATATTTTGGTTTTCTACATCCTCAATATGAATAACATGGAATGTTTATGAGCCTCCATCTATACATCTACCAAAAATATGGAGTTTTCATGACAATCCACAAGGGAAGAAGATTAGACACTAAACAAACTCCCTTTTCTAAGGAAACAAACATACAAAAGATTATTAGAGTTAACTTATAATGGGCATGTGTGAATCAACGTTCGAATATTGAAGTGGTAAGTTGGTTGTTCACATTAAAATTAAGATTGAAGATAATAATTTCATGATTAATTCTCATATTCATATAGGAAAATGATAGTATTTATGATCCTGGAATCTATATTTTTTTAAGCTAAAAAAGGAAAGAAACTTTTATTATATCACAATATAGTACAAAAAGGGTTGAACAGGGGGGTCTGCTGAAATAGGAAACAAGACCCCTAACCCCTGTTTAGAACTATCGATATCATCATAGTTGCAAGTTTTTAGGAATATTTCCAGAGGTTGTCCCATAACTAAATCCTAAGATAAGATGCTAGGGCCACTAACAAGCTAACCAGAGACAAAACATAACAGAATTTCAAAACCTACTAGGGAGTTGGGGCCCGCTTAATCCCAGAAGTGTCGATGTGGCTCCCTACTTCCTTCTTGGCTTTGCGAACTATCTCTCCTTGGGTTTGACCACCCTTTTCCTGAAGCTATTCATCCTCATCGTCGACAATAATTGGGAATTAGAGGGATCTTGGAGGAGACTGGGTATCCTAACCTTTCCCATGTTGATATGAGAACTGATTTGGTTGATTAACCATGAAATTGATACCATGTTGGGCCCTGCCATAAAGCTCAAGTTTTCCCTCCATAATGTGAATATCTTGGAGGATTTCAACATTCTCTTTCCTAGTTTCATTGACATCCTGGGATACCAACGCCTAAACCATCCAATAAGCTTTCACCATCCTTAAGTGATGAGTATCTCTAGTTCGAGGGTTTTTTGGGTCTACCACCCACTTTTCCTCTTTCTTTATTATCTCTTCTTCCCTGGTCCTCTGATGTTGGGCCAAAACTTGATACTTGATGGCATCCACTGACCTAATTTCATCCATCGAGCAGTGCACCCAAAAATGCTCCTCCACGGCTCGAGCTTCTTTCTCTACTCTAGAGACACAGCCTTGACCCATTAATGAGGAAGCTTCCTTGTCATGGAAGCCTACCATGGACCTATTTTTCTTCGTATTCCATTGACATACCATTCTCTCCCTCTCCTCTAACCTTCTTTTCATACTTAGAATCATAAGAAGGATTGGAATAAATAAAATGTGAAAGAATATCCTTACAAGGATTCTATACAACCTTCTCTCATATTTATCCCTAAACAACAACAGATTAGTGTTATTGAGGTAGTACTTAGATTTAGGGAGCCTTCACCTGAGGCACATTTTGTGAGTTTCCATAATGGCTCGATAGATGATTGGACTCATTACCAACGATCTAGAGCCATCAAGATCGCTCGCAGCAAGCAACCTCTCCATCAACTAATTACTGGATTTGTCTTTCATAATGGTATAGAAGGATATATTGCTGATGAATTTCTTAATAAAAATTGTAAGAGACTTGGGATGCCCAAGCCCTAGGCTCCCTCTATAATTTTTCATCTTCTTCATTATGGGGAGGGTTCTCATTTTCTTGCATGGGAGACAATTTGCGTTTGTCCTTCGGGATCATATTGGTATACGATCCACCTACATGGGTGAGTGTCCTCCCATCCATTGTACCTCTGATCCTTATTCTTGGCCACCTATATTTTTCTCTTATTTCATGATGCAGACTAGTCTCTTAGGAGGTCCGTCTAGATAGCTTGGACTCGGCCCTCGAGGTGGTTAGGTCGGTGTGGTATATTTTGTGGATATTCTCTTCCATCCCTTCTGTAAGTAGGTCCCTTGGTCTCCAAATCTGATGTGACTCCTACAACGTGACACTGAGGTTGACCATGCAGTCAACCACTGAATTTTCCTTTCTTCTGATCTGTTATGGGACAATAGCCACTAGAGAGGTAACCATGCACCCAAACTTAGAGAGGCCATGTCTAAGCCTCCAATTATGAGAAACCTTATCATCCTTCATCCCACTGAGTATTTTTTGGACACCTATAATGATCAGATGGGAGTCACCTTCTATCGACAGGGTCGAGAAGCCATGATCCTTAGCTAGTGCTATTCCGCGACAAATCCATGCCAATGTTGTTGCATTATCTATTAATATCCATAGTTTTGAAGCATAGAGAAGGATTACTTCTCTATTGTGTTCCTTAAATAATCCTCGAACTCCTTTCAGAATGAAATTCCCCTTAGTCACGCCATCAAAATCTAGTTTTAAAAAAACAACCTAGGGAGGAATCCAATGGTCATGAATCTGAGATTTCACCACTTTTGAAACTAGAGAATTATGGTTGAGACATGACCCCAGTTTCCAATTTCTAAATATGGCTTCTTCAGACAACTCTAGTTGGAGATATTGGTTTGAACAAGGAGTTACGTCGATGGATTCTTTCATATTGATCCAGATTATTTTCCATATTTGGTTCCTAGTAAGGGATTTATCCTTGAAAGTTTTTGGATTTCTTTTTTTACACACACTCCACATGAGAAATCCTAGAAATATCTCCCAGACTCTATTGATAATGGGGTTTTTGAATGGTTTAGTGCTCCAAAATTCTATAGTTAAAGTCACATTGTTTTTTTTTCAAGTCTGTTCTTCTAAAGTTAGATGCCCCTTGATCCAAAATTTGCATCTTAAATTTGCAGTTGCCTAGTGTTATAGAAAATTTTACCTCACCCCATGAAACTTGCTTGGATGGAATTTCAATTTTCCTATGTAGACTTGAAGTCCCCTTTTGAACATTCTTTATTAAAAAAGAAAATTTTTCCACATATGCGCTCCCTACTAGTTATGCATCAAGCGTATACGTAGGTTGCTCCACTACAGCCCGCGTACATCAGGTTTGGTGCTCAAAATTAAAAATTATGTCGGGTTTCCATGTCACATCACGAGATCCATGATCCTTTACCTTCAATATATTGGAAATTATTTGACTTGGCCCTTCAGTTCCATTTGAAATCTATAAATTGAGCCATATCCAAGCCTTGGAAAGGAAGAGAATTCAACTTTTGAGAGTAAAGATACTCTGGATAAATTTCACTTCACATTGAGTCTGCATCCCTTTATCCTTGAAAGTTTGAACTCATTGTTCAACCCCCAAGCTCTTCTTTCTTTGTGACGGATAACCTCGTTGTCTCCTTTATATGATATTTTTGTTGGTGGACCATTGAAGTGGCAGAGGCTCAGCTTGAGGGACTTAGTTTCTCAATTCTGATATGTGTCGTTGCAGAATTTTATAACCTACATACTCCTACTGATTATTTTAATAGAAATACACTTTTTCTGTCCAACTGATATCTTGCAAATATTTGAATTATTATTCCATGGGCATATTTGTCATGAATTTTAATGTATTATGCTAATTTATATGCTAACATTATATATTATCACCATATGCTTGCGTATCTTGGTTGTTGAGGACATGTTACATGTACAAAGCCTTGAGTTGCGTGCTCAATGGGGGTGTTCATTGAACATTCAGATGAGGGAGGATATTGACATTGTCTTGTTAGCATTTCATTTATATAACATACTTTGGATTAGAGTAGATTTCTGCATGTCCTTCCATCTGTTGTGATTTACCTAGAAGGTGGTCGAGAGGCTCTTCTATTTTTGAGACATAGAGCACATATCGAAGGGCCTACAAATCCTTTGCGAAGGAGATGGTCCCAACTTAAAATCCTTTTATTTGCAACCAACCATAGGAAAGTAGAAATTTTAGGCCATAGGGAGTTCGATCAAATTTTCCCTCATATAGGAAGATTTTTTATGACCCGTGTGTCCTGCAAGGATAAGTAGGCCTCTCTTACTTTGAATTCTTCATATCCTCCCCCATCTGATGATTTACACCCTAGATCTGACCTCGACCTGGAGTTCTTGTAAGATTGTTGAGGCCATGCCTTTTGTATGCTAATTCCATTGAATTGGCCATTCATCTAAAGGATTCCAATTTCTTATGAAAGTATTATAACTTGCTTGCTTGCTTGTCTAGTAATGGTACAGCTTCACCCAGCCAACTCATTCCATGGAAAGGAAAAGGATTTGATATTTGAATTTGTGCCCTAAGATTGGATGTTGATCCCACATGTCATCCCAAAAGAGGGTTGAACGCCCATTATGAGCTTCCTAGAATCACTGATATTGAACCAAAACATGGTTTCTCCATGCATTATTCCAAATTAGAGAACCATGTATGTTTATGTTCATTCTGATTAAACTCTGAAGCTATATTATGGATACATACTTACTCCTCCATAGCACGACCCATAGGGATGAAGGAGACTTGTTCCATATCCACCAAATTTTGCTGTCAGATATTTACTAGAAAATTGGGGGTCCATGATGCCTAGTCCCCCATGGAAATTTGTCTTACAAAGAGTGTCCCATTCCACTAAAGGCCATTTATTTTCTTTTGACGGGCCACCCCATAGGAACTTGCGTTGGAGGGTCCAAATTTTTTTGATGTACCTCAACAAGGAAGCTAGAACTAAGAAGAGGTAAAGGGGAAGGGATGAAAGAACATACTTGATCAAGAGGATATGTCCTGGAAAAGAAAGAGAACAATGAGTCCAAATGCTCAGTTTAGCTTCTGTTTTTTCCATGATAACCTCCCATGAAGGGTCATAAATATATTTTGACAGAAGGGGGGATCCTAAATACTTAGTTGGGAGGGAAGAGTGTTGGAAACCAAGCAAGGTGGCTAGATGTTATTGAATAGTGAGGGGAGTGTTGAAGAAAAAAATATGGGATTCTGCTTGGTCAATGACAGTTCCAGAAGAAATATTAAATAGGTCAAGGAAGTTTTTGAAAGAATACACTTCTTTTATCATAGGTGTTCTGATTAGAAAATTTTCATCCAAAATATTAACATGAGACAAAGCCTCTACCCCCTGATGGAGGGTTATCCCCTTCATATCCCCCTATATCTTAGCACAGGAAAGGTTGTGACCTTAACCTTCCACCAAGATTATGTATAGGAAAGGGGACAAATGGTTTCCCTTCCTGAGACATCTTGAAACATTGAAATTATTGGAGGGGGAGCCATTAACCAGGATATAAAAGAAGGTTGTAGAGACCGAATTCATAACCCAAGCCACCAAGTCTTCCCAAAATAAAAAAGATAAAAGAATATTATGAAGGAATTCCCAGTTCATCTAGTCATAGGCCTTAGACATATCCAGTTTCATCAACATTGCCACTTTTTTTTACACCTTGAGGGAATATGTAGCTTCGTTGGATACTATAATACCATCTAGGCTCTGCGTTCCCTCTACAAATCCTCCTTACTCTTGAGAAATCATTAGTGAGAGGATAATTTTAATACTAGAGGCTATAAACTTAGAAATAATTTTATAAATGACATTGCATAAGGAAATGGGGAAAAACGTATATATTGAACATGTTCCTTTGATCTTCGGGGTCAGAGTGATGAAGGTGGAATTGAAGGCATATAGGATAGATTTATATTTCTCACATTCTTGCATCACTTCCCATACATCATTTCCAAGAACCAAGCAACCTACATAGAAAAAGTCAGGATTGAAGCCATCTGACCTGTAGGATTTCCATTGGGACATACTTTTAACAATTACTTAAACATCTTGTAAGGATCCTGATATCATGAAGCTTTGGGATTGTTCTAGTGGAACCAACCTATGGATCACTTCAGTTATTTTATTGATATTTTCATGTTTGTTTATCGGAGGTTCTAAGAGAAGGTATTGGAAATAGTTTAGGATTTCATTCTCAATATCCTCCTTTTTCACTTTTGTATTTCCATCATGTGCTTGGATAGACACAATTCTATTCCTATTCCTTCTCTGGGTTAGTGAGTTATGGAATAAGCAAGTGTTCTTATCCCCTTCTCTTAACTAGTGGATCATGGATTTTTTTCACTAAAGAGTCTCTTCCTGGCACTCTTGTCTAACCAAATCTTCCCCGATTTCAGTTTCCCTTGCAATGAGGTTCGAGAAGAAGATTCCTTGAATGCCTTTCTGTTGAATCTCATCCATTTCTTGTTAAAGTTTCTTCTTCTCCTAGAAAATGTTACTGAAAACCTCTCTATTCCAGTTCCTAAGGAACATATGGATGTGCTTCGTTCTCTGTTGGAAGTGGAATATTTTCATTCCATGGAGGTATTTTAGGTCTCCCCACTAGAGGTCCAAGTTTGTAAGGAATTTTGGGTGGTCAAGATAGAACTTTTCGCACTGAAAAGAAGAGGGACCTTGCTTCCATACTTGAGGCCACTCTAGTGCTATGGGTCAGTGATCTGAGCCTTGGAAGGAGAGAACGATTTTAGAGAGGCCCTTCTTAGTTTGAAAAAATATTTTAGAGAGTAGAAACATGTCTAGACAGAATGCAATTCGATGATCCTACCCCCTCTTTTTTTTCTAGTTAAAGAGGTTGTTTTTGGTTGGGATAGAGACCAGTTGGATCCTTTCTATAAGCTTCCCAAAATATTTAATCTCTTGGTCGATCCTGTGTAGACATCCCTGCTTCTCTAAGGGGTCGTGATCATATTTAAATCCCATCATAGGATCCATACTTTATGTTTCAGTGAGGATCCTAGACAGTTTATTTCCTCCAGGAAAGTTCTTTTTATGTTAGGCGTATTTGGGTCATAGGAATTTGTGATGTAACCCTCTTACTCTGATCCTTTCATTTTGAATTTTAGGGTGAGAAACCTGAGTCTAATAGTGAATTCCTCCATATCTATAGTTTTTGGATACCATAGGGTAGCCACTCCTCTAGAAGTTCCTTCAACTTTTATCCATCTATCTTTTCAGCCAAGCAAAATTATTTGAGTTATTCTTCTAATGTTTCCTTCATCACATTTAGTTTATTGAAGAAGGACAATGTTCACCTTCATCGTGGTGATTATTTTCTTCATCATGCATTGTTTATAAGGGCCATTCGTACCTCTAATATTCTAGGATGTGATCTTCATTATCAAGGTTTGGGTTGGGGTGGGAAATAGTTACTGAGGAGGCATACCACTTGTCCCGAGTTTTCCATAAGTGCTCCTATTTATTCCAAATTTTGGTGGTAAGGTTTCCTACCTCTCCTCTCCTCCTTTAGTGAGGTTTTTTTCTGATATTTGAGGGAATTAGTCTTGATTCCAATGCTACATGAAGTTGAGGATCCGGACCCAAGATTGGATCCTTCCCTCTTCCCCTTCTCTAAGTATTTTTGTAACATCCTTAGCTGAGCTATGGTAAGGTTGTTGATTGTATGTGCCCCATGAATCTCCCTCAGGATTAACAGATCCATTTCAATATCCTCTAGCTCCATATCCTAGTTCATCTATGTTTCTCATTCCTCTTCCATTTCTACAATTGATCTTTGGTTTTCCTTCAATACAACTTATTTCCCCTGAATTCATTTCTTCTCTTGCTCCTTCTTTGTTTTACACCTCTTTGGCACACTTGTCTCTGTTTCTGAATATTTCTAGGGATCTTCCTTCCTCTTCTCCATTTTTTCTTCCTCTCTTATTTCATTGGATTCTCCTTTCTGAATATTGAATTTGTTGCTAGTGTTCTTATCCTATAACCATTGGTTGCTTAGCTTGGCATCTCCTTGCCTTCCTTTTACTTTGGATCTTGATAAAACCATGCAGGTTTGCTGCTTCCTTGATTTTATTCCCTTGATGGTGAACATTAAGGGGGAAATACATAAAGATATGGCCATGAACATGACATTTCTGACATCATAAAGGAATGTGCTCATTCTCTAGAGGTTGGGTCCATTCTTCATCCTGGTAGGACACTATTATGGATTCTGGGAGAGCATTAGCCACATTCATATAAACACAGATAATAACATAAAATATATAATTGGTCGTCTTTGTCACCTTTGATATTTTGACAAAGAATCCTAAAGTGATTCCTATACCTTCTACGATCTCACATTCCCAGAATTCCCTTGGCAAGGAATACATCATGATCCAAAATGATGCCTTTGTGAAGTTTTTTTTTCTCTGGGTCAAACCTTTCTATATAAAATTGCATGTGGAGGCATGTTGATTTAAGGAAGTAGGGCCCTTCCTCGAACACCTTCTCTCTCTTTCCCGATTCCATGAAAGAAACTATGAAGAAGCCTTTTGACCCTAGTTGGAGGTCCATTTTCCCCTTTACCTTCCATCTTCCCTTTATTCAAATTTGAAGTGATTTTTTCGAGGGCCAAATCCCCATAAAGAATCCCCATAAAGTTTCTAATTAGGGAGTGGTCACACATCCATTGGATGTAATTCCATAACCCCATCGATGTTACCTTGTACTTGGTATTCGCCACAGTATTAGGTAAGCATCCATTCTGAAGCCATTTTTTATTTGTTTTGTAGGTTTGTTCCTTCTTGACCTTTCCCTAATTTGATAATTTGGTCTCCTTCTTGCAGGTTTTTTTCTATCCTTTACATAGTCCACCCATCTATACATCCTTTCCTCTTATTTCGGGGTTTCCTTTTACCATGCCCTTAAATGAATTTCAAGACTCCTCTTCCAACCCTTACCTTGAGGATTTCCTTGTAAGGGTTGGAAACCTTAATCTTCCCTCCCCCCCTACCATGGAGCTACAAAACTCCTTTTCTCCCTACTAGTGCACATAAAACCCCAGAATCACCATTTTTTT
Organism: Picea mariana; assembly: GCA_032191745.1. Taxonomy (NCBI): domain Eukaryota; kingdom Viridiplantae; phylum Streptophyta; class Pinopsida; order Pinales; family Pinaceae; genus Picea; species Picea mariana. The sequence continues at coordinate 129,249 of JASDQU010103919.1, forward strand.
TCTAGCTCCTCTTCCCTTCTCTATGGTCCTACAACCTATATTACCAGTTCTATTAATTAGAGTATAACTAAGGGACACATGTAATTGTTGTAAGTTATTTATGGTAACAATTATACACATATATGACTTATAACGTAAATTAATTTTTTTGATGAAAAACCATTAGGTTGTCAAAATACCTTTCTGTGAGGTGTCCCAATTGCATATGTCACTGTAATTGTTGTATGTTAAAAATTAAGTTTAGGAAATATTTGTCAATTATAAAATAAAATGCATAATCAATGAACATATATCAAAAATATGTCATATAGTAAAATCACCCAAGAAACTATCTAGAATAATATCCTTTATTGAACCGTGAAAAATATGTCTACAATGGGAGTATTGATGTGAAACAACTAGGTTAGGGTCATAATGGATATCCTATAAAGGTGTCATACATGGTATAGAATCAATGTGGCTTTAAGGCCCCACACTTGGTGGTGTAGCATAGTCAGATGGTATCTCATGAGGGGAGGATTCCATGAACATGATATTTTGAACTTGGTTATTTCATTGGATGATATCACAATAATAATTTCCTAAATCCTATCTCTGGGATGAGGTGGATGGGAGGGTTTTTTAAGAATATTCATAGAACTATGAGACCCTCACAATTGGATATGACTAGTCATTACTTGATCTTGAGTAGAGGAAAGAAAAAGCCCATGGACATCTCCAAAATTGAAATAATTAACATGCAGACGCATAATAAAATTTACCCATAATTTATGAAGCAAATACAAGGCAACCTCCTTATTATTATAGACACATAGATGGATGGAATGTTAACCTCCTTATTATTATATCCATCTAGTGGTATTTCCATGGATGGAATGTGAACCAATCTATGCAAATATGTGTATTTCTTAAATTAGGGGTTTTATTGGTTGTAGGGTCAATAAAAAAATACAAAAGCATATATTTCGTTTCGTTATATGAACTTTTTTCACTTTTTAGTGGTTCCAATTGAGTGGTACTCTTTCATCCTAGCTCTATATTAAGATATATTACATAATTAGCCTTTTGTGTGGTAAATGGAAGAAACAATGGTTTCAAGTGAAGTTGCCAATGAAATATGGGATGGTTTAATAGTGTTCCTAATCTCAAAAATTATGTTTTCGATATATTTAAATATTAATTATTTTTTGTGTATCTAAACATTTTGTGTGAAGGTTTGGGTTTGGGTGAGATTTTTTCTCCATAATCGAATAATAAAATCTACAATTAAAAAAAAATGTTTTTAAGGAAATGATAAATCCTCTCTCAAAAATGTCAATTTCTAACACTACCAATGTTATCATTATTTCCTCACCCACACTGGAATGAATCAACACAAATATATCAACATATGGGGAGAAGAAAAATGGAGAAAGAGTTGTTGGTTGGAGGGGAATAAACAATGTGGTCACAATTTTTATTTTTTCATGATGGTGATGATGAAGACTAATGTCCAATGAGACCAAAATTTGTCTATTGGACCTTAAAGAGTTCAAGGATTACTTGTATTTCTTTATATATTTATTTCTATGCTTGAAAAGTGTTCCGAGGTCACCATAGTTTTGTCCAGTTAGAGCAATAAAAAAGTTGGTAGTGTGACAAATATTTTGAAATTGAGATATTATTTGGGTATATGTCAAACATTCTAAGAGAAAATGTTTTTCATCTTCAACCCTCTTAGTGTCACAAGGATTACAATTTTTTTCATCTTGGGGCATTTTCATAATTGTCTAATGCCTAGTTTCGATATGTAGCTAGTCAAAACAAAGAGACACTTTTGATCTCTAGATTATGGTCGATCGCCTGTTTATAGTGTATTTATTTTATTTTACCCTCCTTATAGTGTATTAATTTTATTTTACACTATGATTCTTTATCGTACCATAATTTCTCCTTAAATTTAGATATAATAATATTTTTAATGATGTCATTATTTTATAGAATGGTTTCCTCATTTATTCCCTAATGATTTGTCTAAGACTCGTCATCTTTATACCATTCCTTCTTGATACAAATGATGTTTTCAATCAAGTTTTGGGAGCCTATTGAATTCCATATTATTTAACTTTTTCTTTTAAATTATGTACCTAATCATATCCATGCTCTTAGTGGGGAGGATTGGATACTTGGTTGGATCTACTCTATATTTATCCATGATTATCGAGAGATACTACATCCCCAAACTTCACACCCATATAAAATAACCAAAGTAATGAGTGTACGAAAGAGGAGTTTCTTCTTATCCCATATCCAAAGTTCCATTAATTTAATTATTTTTTCAAGCCCATAATAAAATTTCCAGGCTTCATTTACCCTTTTCCCAATGTTATATTTCTAGTTGATCTTGTGATGAATATCTATTCGAATATATTTTTTATGAAGACACTTTATCTAAGTTGTTGATGTTTTATATGAAAGTATTGTAAGTGATATTTTTGGACTTAATTATCATAACTTTCATTTTGTAAGTGTTAACAATCACACCCATTCTTGAGTAAAAATCCTTCAAGATTCCTAGTTTCTTCCAGAGATCATAGAGAATCCTCACCATAAGAACAATATAATCAACATAAATAAAAAGAATGATGACTATACCAGCGAGAATTAGATCAAAACAACCCGCTTATTCCAAATAGTTTTATAACTTGTCAATATATATGTCAAAGGGGTAGGAAACATGGGGAATAATCGCTTAACACATACATTATAGTTAATATCTTTAGACCAACCCTCAATTTTCCTAAACTTGGAAATAAAGTTCTCATAGAACCTCGCTACAATAGCCCTCAATGCAAAATGGAATTTTAGATCATCCAACCTATTCCAAAGGTCAATCTGAGACACTATGAAAAAATATTTTCTAAAGAGAATGAAACAACAAAGGATATTGGTTTTATTATTGCAAAATTCCTCAACAATGATCCTAAGCATAATGACATGGTCCATGGTTGAATGATAGCTCCTAAATCTTACTTGTCCTCTTGCTCTTTCTCCGTGACTTTCTAGCCATACAATAATATTGTTTTCCAAAGTAATACCATACACCTTGGATACAATGGGGCTAATCATACATTCCTATAATTAGAGGGATTGTTTTTATCTGCTCTTTTAAAAATAGGAATAATGAGGCTTTGCGTCAAAGTTTTGGAGAAATTCTCCTTGACTACTAAATTGAAGAGCTTCTATATATGAGAGATGAAAATAAACCTTCCATTTTTTAATTTTTTAGGAATGTGATGCAGGAGCATCGCCTTCAAAGTCAAAACGCAAGCATGGAGGAAAAGGAATGACATCTCAGCAAATGACATAATTTCAAATCAGAAATTAACTCAGAATTAAACTGGGTTATTGAGATATTTTGTAAACAACATTTAAAAAAATGTAACTTGTTTGTAAAGTCGTGAAGGATTGTAAGGGATTGCAGATATTGAGTGTTGACTCTTATCTGACAATAAATGTTAGTTATTGTAATAGGACAAAGTAGGTAACCATTATGAGTTGATAGGATAGGTTGCAGATAGGAGAGAGAGCTCATGGAGCTGGTCCTTAGATAGTTGTTGTTGCATTTGTAGAATTATCAGTAAGAGATCAAAGAGATCAAAGGGATCAGTAGAATAGAGTAGAGTAGAAGAAACACTATGTAATTTATTTTCATAAATGAATAGAACAGACAGAATTTTCCCAAATCCTTGGATTGTGTTCATTTAATGTATTGATGAATGAATGTTATATTCTGTGTATGTGATTTATTTCAGTTAGTTCATGTATGATTGTTCGATATATTGACTATATGAAGTTGTGACAAAACTGGATGAGTTTCAATTGTTTCTCTTCTGACACTTATATGCAAGGTGTGCATCTCGAATGCAAGGAGTGCGTCGATCGAGTCTCGGAGTGACTCAGAGAAGTTCAGAGACAACAAAGGAAACTTAGACCAAGTGCAAGGTGTGAAAAGTGTCGAGAAGCGACCAATCGTAGAAGAACCCGGGACAGAGAAATGCCAAGTGGGTGAAAAGAATTTATTTTAAATAAATCCTTCAAACTAAGTTATCGAAATCCCGATAATGCAAAGTATGCATAGGAAATCAAAATTTGTTTAAGGACAAATCTTAGAAGGGACAACACTTTTTAGAAGTGTTAACGAGATCCAAGAATCAGACTCATAGGAGGAGAAAAGGCCCGAAGCCTTTAAACACTTAGAAAATCTTCTAAGTCATAGAGAGATCAGAAGTTCAGGAGAGAGGAGAGACAGTAGTCATTGGATCATAGTTCAATGGATCAACAGTCGTCTGATCGAAGGAAGGTGAATGAGCCTTAGCGCATCGCACACAAAGGAGAGAGAACCTATCAAGGATTGAGACTTGAGGTTTACAAAGCCCGAAGATCCAGAAACTCTAAGTAGAATCTCAGTCGTTTGATCATAGGAACAGTTTTGATCTGTCATATTGTTCAGAGTAAACTTCAAGCATCGTATTGCAAGAGTGGATCGGAGTAGTCCAATAACATGCTACATAGCAGCTGTGTGAACAGCAGCTGTGGACTCAGCAGCTNAGGAGGCAAGCTTGAAACTTGAAACATCGAAAGCGCGGAGAGCCGAAGGGCCGGAGTGAATCTGGACCATTGGATCCAGGAGGATACGTATCGACAGGTCAAAATATCCAGAGGAAGGTGGAGGTTGAAGTGTTGTAACACCCGAAGCCCGAAGAGCCAAAGAGTCGAGAGTCATCGATCTATAAGTGTCCACTTGGCAGTAGATCATGAGCTTTGGGTAAAGTTGTTGTGGAGTTTCGGTTAAAAACTGAGACTGTCAAACCCCAAAGACCCAAAGTGATTCAGAGCCTTCGTATCTAGGAGAGACGTGCATAGATCCATGCACTCCAGGTAAAGTCCCGAAGTAATCCTCGATCGTTATATCAAGAGGAAGGACGATAGAAATATGCATACTTCACGGGGAGAGAAAAGTTGAGAATTGAAAATTCCAAAGTATGGAGATGCGAAGGGATCGCAGTCGTTGATCCTAGGAGGTCACGCATCAGTGGATTAGAGTCTTCGGATAAAATCCAAACAAGGGAAGGGTTGAATTTTTGAGAACTATGGAGTCCAGAGTTCCAAAGTGATCAACACCATTGATTTCGCGAGACAAATGTTTGTATATTGTCAAATCTAGGAGATTGGAGTATGAAAGGAGATGGGATTGAGATTTCAAAATCTCGAAGTCCAGAATTGTGAAGAGATCACAACCATTGATCTAGGAGAGGCGAATCTGGTCCATAGAGTTGAGAGGCACAGATATGAACCGTTGATTTAGACCGTATCGGCAAGATAATGGGATTGACAATCCTGTAACATTGCGGGGACAGGAGTTGCTCGGAGTTTAAAATATCGAGGGCAAGCCGCAATTCAAACCATGGTTTCTACAGAAGGACACATGGAAGCTTGAGGATAATTGTGGGCCCAAAACTAGTTTAAATCCAAATGACTTGTGGGTGCACCCGCAATCGTGTGGTCATCGCCCAAGGCCACATTCAAGAGAGGGCTTATCTGAAAAGGAGCTATCGCTCAACACTCTGATATTTCATAGCAGAAAGAAACAGAAGGTTGCAGGTTCTATCAGACCTGCAGCAAGAAACCTAAAGGGCCTTTGTCTTGATACAGAAGGAAACCATTTAGGTTTCAAAGAGTCATGAAACTCAAGAATCATAGATCCTTTGACAGGGAGGTCTCACATCCCTATGAGGAGTAGGGGGACTACATCAGGTGGTATCAAAGATGATATTGAGTTTGTTTGTAGATAGCAGACAAAGGAGAATGGAGACAAATTGATATCAATTGTGGTATCAAGAAAATTTGTTTTTTGTTTGTAGGTGACGTAGCGGAATCATGCCACCTGGAAGGCATAGAGCGAATGCAAAAATGGAAGAAGAAATGAGGCGACTCTGAATGAGACTGGACACCATGGAAACAACACAGAGAAGACCACCAGATGCTGGAGATATCATTGAACCTGAGAGTGAAGAAGAAGAAGTTGAAGAAAATGTAGCAGAGGATGTTGCACAAGATCGCTTGATAAAAGTTGTTTCAAAGATACCAGCCAGAGAAAAAATAGAAGTACCAATGTATGAAGACAATTTAGAAGTTGAAGAATTTTTGGATTGGGTATGTGCTATGGAAAAGTACTTCGATTATGAAGATGTCAAAAAAGACAATATGGTGAAGCATGCAGTGACAATACTAAAAGGTCATGCAATGCTATGGTGGGATGAACTGCAAGTCGAACACAGGAGAAATGGTAAGCAGAAAATTAAAAACTGGGATAAGATGGTAGCCAAGATGAAGGCCAAATTTATCCCGAAGGACTATCAAATCAATATGTTTAGGAGATTGCAGAACCTGAGATAGAGGGGCTTATCAGTGAAGGAGTACACTGAGGAATTTTACCGACTGAACGTCAGGGCTGGACAGAAAGAGAATGAAGATGAGAAAACAGCCAGGTATATAAATGGGCTGAGATATGAAATACAAGAGGAGATCAACATGATTTCTATCAGTAAAGTCAAGGATACTTATCAAGAAGCCTTGAAAGATAAAGAAAACTTGGCTAGGGCAACGTTAATCATTTAAACGTGGCAATAGTCGTCAGATTAGAATTTTAGATTAAAAGATGATTAATTGTGCCCATTACCAATAGGTATACACCTTTCGGGGTAATTAAGAATTATAATTAAAAGATCATTAATTGTACCCATTTACAACAGGTGTATGAATATTGACCTAATAATAATTAAAAAATATTTATTAATGATTAAATTAATGTTTTATATTCATTAATAATAATAATAATAATAATAATAATAATAATAATAATAATAATAATAACCACCTCCACTTCCAAGCCTCTCTGTACGATGACACCGAATCTAGCTATGCAGATAGTGTGGGTATTGATTTCTGTGCATTCTCCATTTTCACCCTGGTATTCTCCACTGTCGGCTCCCTTGGTACAGATCAGGGCCTGAGCTACGCTCCTGCTAGGCAGAATTCTCCTCTGGTGCTCTCTTCTCAGTCCTTCGGTGGTAGCTACAAACTCAACAGGGCATCGTGGCCAACACTTCGGGTTCATCACAGGTCGCTTTTGTTCCTGCAATGTCCACACTCACGCGTAGGTCACCTTCAGTCCAAAAGGGCTACTCTCGTTTGGTCCGACAAGGAAATAACTTTCTGTCCCGCTCCCTTCTCAGTCTTCCGGGCATGTTTGATCAGAGTCCCTTCACTTCCCCACGTTCGCATAGAATCCATTTACCATTCTCTTATAACCAACACAACAATCTGGCCCTTTCAAATCCTAAAGACAAACAGCCAACATAGGCTAAGTCAAATAGGCAGGGTGCCCAAACTGGTGAAGTTCAAAATTTCCCATGCAGAGAGTCCAACACAACAATTTGCCTCCCCGTCCTACTTCACCAAAAGCACGGGACTTCCCACCAACCAAGGGCACCTTACTCCACCAGCGCCTCCAGCTACAGCGGCTTAGCCAGCTGCCCAATGGTTGAAGAAATCCCCTGGGATCTACTAGGTTAATTTTCTTGCTCTTGTTAATTTTCGGGTCTTTTACTTTTGTTTAGTTCCAGTCTCTCAATTTACTTGAGACATTGAGAGAATCGGACAACAGTAAATTGGAAAACTACACATTTCACAAAGATCACTACTACAAATCAGAAAATTAAATTATACTGTATTGTATTTTGATATATTCAACGTAGCAATATCAAACAGAACGCAAGAAATCTATTTCCCATTTTGAATATTATCAACTAATACCTCAGTGCGTCAATCATACTGTGGAACAAAAATAACTACGCACATCATGGTCATTATAATTAATAAGGCGGCAGGGCGAATCCGATCCAATTCTTTATATATACATTTAATAAATTGGAAAAGTAAGTACACAATTCACAAAGATCAGGACTACAAATCAGAAAATCAGATTATATTGTATGGTATTTTAATATATTCAGCGTAGCCATATCAAACAGAACGCAAGAAATGTTTGAATATTATTAACGAATACTTCTCTGCATACATGATACTGTGGAACAAAACTAAGTAGACACATCACTTAACAATATGGATCCAGCATGCTCTATTGGATTTTCGTGATATATCTACCATAGCAATATCCAACGGCACTCTAAGACGGAGATAATGGTGTCGATACTTAATCTATTGGATTTTGGCCCTCTGGAATCTCTTTCAGGTTGCTGGTTGAGCCACGCTTGCTGCATGACCCACTGATGCATGTAGATGATTCACTACCCTCATTCTCGTCCTCGTTTTCATACTTGATGTTGGAAAAAGAAGCACCCAGCGGCGATCCGAGTGCATTAGTATGAACAAAAGCTCTGGTACTGAAGTTCTCCCGCGAGTTGGGCAGAGCGATGGACTGAAATCCATTAACCTTGAACAATGTGAAAACTAGCATGTGAGCACCCGATCTTGGAGGTTCATAGGCAACCCGCTCCATCCACGGCAAACCTACTATTGCAGCACAAAGAAACAAACATATTCATAACGGTCAATGCAGAAGGATCCGAAATCAAGAAAAATGAAAAAATGGACAGCGCCTCTGGAATTTCCGGAGCAGAAGATGCAAATCAAGAAGAATGAATGAAAAAATGGATGACGCTTCACAATCCTCGCCGATATCCAGATTTAAATCGTGTCAATAAAGTTAGTTAAGATATGCATTAGATTTGAGGTTTGTTAGTTTAAATCAGGTCAATAAAGTTAGTTAAGATTTGTATGAGAGGTTATTTTTTCAGTGTTAAATTTAAATGGGTTGACTCACTACCCAAAATCATACTATTTGATTATTGAAAACCAAAATTATACTATTTTGATTTATAAAAAAACAAAAGTCAAAATTATACTAATACCATTTGTACATATTATTTTTATTATTTATTGAAATGGAAAGAAAAAAATTGGGGTTAAGGATTGCTTTTTTATCCCACTTCGCAAATAACTTTATTTATGCCTTTTTAATGATAATATATCGTCGGACTACGCAGATAACTTTATTTATGCCTTTTTAATGATAATATATCGTCGGACTATAATTGAATCACTAAATTAACCTTTAATATTATTTTATAATTATTCTAATGTGAAAAAATATTAAATACACAAAAAAAAGTTATTATAATTATTTTAATTATCACCGAAAGATGAATATGTGTAATATATTTAAAAAAAAGTTATTATGATTTAAGATTTTTCTTTTTATGCAATTCAAACTTTACGGATTCATGAGACAAAAGCTAAATGAGAAGAAGCCAAATCAACAAAATATATTTGAATTTTAAATAATGCACATGCTCCTTTTACAAAAGGAAAATCTTCATCATTTTATAAAAGACAAACTAAAATTCTTATTATCCTTTTACAAAATAAAATCTTTATCACTAGAAGTTTCATTTAGGCACTAGAAGCTTCATTTAATGCTTAGGGACTTGTTTTCTACAATTCATTTAGGCACTAGAAGCTTCATTTAATGCTTAGGGACTTGTTTTCTACAAGTTATAGGTGATAATGGTTGCGGCCCTTATACTCATCCATCTTGCACTAAGCTTATTAACGACATCCATAACCATTTAAATGACAAACATCCCCTATAAGTTCTTTTGTGGTGGTTCAAAAGGCTTATCCATGACCTTAAGTTCTAAAAGCATCATATAGCATTTCATGTCCTTGTTTTCCTTCCTTAGCCATGACTAAGGTCCTTATTTTCCTACCCTAGCTATGAGAGATTTTGAGGTGGTTTGAGTTGGCATTCATGGATATCAAGTGTATGAATCTTAATTTTGGGAATCAAGCATTTTTCTTTTATAAAAAAATAGTCAATGCCCCAAGACCCATCCCTGGTGCATAGAACATGATAATGGCATCCATATTCCCACCCATATACCGAATATCCCCTTCAAAGGTCTTGTGTGGTAATTTGAGGCCTTGTTCATAGGTCGTGAGTCTTAGAAGTTTCAAATATGGACTATGACACTTGTTTTCCTTCCTTGTATATGGTCAATTGTTAGGGACCTAACGTCCTTAACCCCTCACATAGGTAGAATAATATATTTTTCATGTAATAAAGGCCAACATTACTAAATAAGTCCTATATAATAATGTAAACAATTATAATGTAGGAATTTACTTAATAGAAACTTTCGCTTCTAGAAGATCTTCCTCTAGAATGTTCTTTAGAATATAGAATTAGTATAAATAGGAGTAGAAGGAATAAGAAATTCTCATCTTGAAAATTAATGCAATAGAGCTCTATTCTGTTGGAGCTTACCCCCTTGAAGAGGCAAATGAAATTGGTTTTATATCAATAAAGGTATCATTGTTGGTATTTTTATTCTCTATATTTTGTTGTGCCATTGGTATTTGTTGCAATATTTCTACTTTTTCTTATTATAATACATTTGGTACCTTACAAGCGGTATCAAAGCTCTTTCTTGTACAAAAATTTGGGAAATCTTTTTTGAGGGTAGAGACATGTACTATCAGTGTCTTTAAAGCACTGAGATCTATCATTTAGTGGGTAAAATTGTAGTTGGGGAAGTCTACATGCAAGAAATATAGACGGTTTCATAGCATTACTCGAAACAAACATCTCACCTTGTTGGAAACCTTTGTAACCCACATTGTTACTGCTTCGAGTAGTAACGCATCAAACAAGATATGTACATGGCCATCACTCCCATTTACTGTCAGGTATATTGGGAGTCCCCTAGGTCTCTTGAAAACAACTCAAGAGAAACTGATCAACCGCCTGTCTACTATAGTGAAATTAAGAATAACACTCATGAAGATACTCTCTAGTACCTAGGTAATCGGGTAGTACGAATAAGGGTATGGTTGATCCTCCTTAGTTGGTTCCCTGAGATACTATATCGAGTGCTACTTTTCAATCCCACATGTATATAAGAGAGTTATAGAAGAGGGAAAAACCTTGTCTCTAGGAACCCTAAAAACACTATCCCTTGGGAACAAAACAACACAAAACACTAACATGAGAGAAATTTTTCTGCACAACCCTACCTCCTACATTCTGGTTGTGAAATTCGTACAAAATTGTCCCTATTAACAATTTGGGTGTTTCTTCACTAGAGTGTTCTTCAAAACAAAGTATAACTTTCTAGAAGTAAAACATAAGTATTGTGGTCCCATGGTCACCCTTATTTGGGACCTATCCCATTGACTTCCTCTTTTTTCCTTGATCTTCATGGTACCTATCATTTCTAATACTTTTTTTTTTCCCGTGGACCCACCCAACCTCCTTGGCATCGCTATTTGCCACATATCCCATTGGTTTCCTCTTTTCTCCCTAATCATCATGATATATATCACTTAAAAATTTATTTATTTTTAATCTATGGACCCACTCCCCTCCCCAGTGCCCCTCATTCCCAAATGGCCAACACTTGCATCCAATAAATCATTAAACTGCAAGTCAAATCCAAATAGAACAAGGACACCATCCATAGAATGACTTCTGAAATTGGTTCCATCAATTCCAATGTTGAATCCTTCAAGGACTAAGTTAAGGATGAATTTGACTCCATCCACTATGATCTCAACCAATTGTTGAAACAAATCACAAGGCCCTCCCTCCTCTGACCAACATTCACACTATGAAGAAGCAGACTCTTCCCATACTATGGCCTTTTATTCCAAATCTCTTCATCATGACTCCCATCTTCTTAAATTTGAGGTGAACAAATTTGATGGCTCAGATCCCATGGTCTGGGTCACTAAAATAGCACATTATTTCTCCTTGCATGGAATTACTAATGAGTTGGAAAAAATTCATTATGGGGCCCTCTATCTGCATCCTGAACATTGGAAATGGTGACAATGGTGTAAAAATTCATACGAAGGGTATGTTTCTTGGACATAATTTGTTGTAGAGATTTATAAATGTTTTGACACTAGCACCCACTATTCAATCCATTTGACCAAGTTGAAACAGTCCGACACAATGGAAGACTTTATAACCTTCTTTGAGCACTCAACTTTCATAATTGAGGGCATGCCAGATTCCTTCTTCAGGCAATTATTTATTAGTGGCCTCAAGGATGAAATTTGTTCCTAGATCCTAATGGCTTATCATCATACTTGGTTGGAAACTACTAAAAGAGCCAAGGAAGAAAAACATATTGTCTCCACCCAAAACCGAAAACCCTCCTTTATTCCTTTCCCTCTACCCACCAATCACACCCCTCCTTCCACTCCTATCAAGATCCAAAATTTAACTAGGGAAGACATGGTTGAATTCCAAATCAAGGGTCTTTATTATAATTGTGATGAAAAATATTTTTCTATGGAACAAGTGTAAGGAAAAGAAGTTGTTTATTGCCATTTCTAAGGATGTTGTTGATCAGGAGGTTGATTTTTCCCTATGGAAGAGATACCCCTAGAAAATGATCTTACGATGCCATCTAGTCTACCAGAACTTGAATCATTGTTTGATACATGCCCTCACTAAATTCTCTACTCCCCAAAACCTCAAGTTAATTAGCTACATTAATCATAGGAAATTCATCATCCTATTTGACAGTGGAAGCACCCATAATTTTATTGAGCACTGCCTTGCCCAATAAATCATTTTTTATCTACGTGCAATCAACAAATTTAAAATCATGATTTCCAATGGTAGTTCCATGAAATGTGGTGGGCATTGTGAAAATGTGCACCTACAAATTGGTAAGTACCACCTAAAATCTCATTTATTTTTTCTATTGACATGGGTGGGTTTGATATTGCGCTCGGTGTTGAATGGATACACACTCTCGTTCCCATCCTCATGTATTTTAAGGACCTAACCATGCAATTCCAATAGGAGGGACAACATTATAACTTCCAAGGCATCACAATAGGATTTCTTGAGATCATCAGTTCCGACCGAATGGAAAATCTACTCAAAAAATGTCATTCTAGCATTATTGACCAACTCCATTCCATTCAAGCCATTAATATAGTCTATGTGCACCCTCACCTCCAATCTATACCCTCCTAACACCAAGCTATTTTTAACACTCTCCATGGAATTCCCCCTTCCCACAAGATCCATGATCAATCTATTCATCTAGTACCATGTAGTCTTCCTCCCAATTTTCACCCTTATTGTCATCCCTTTAACCAAAAAAATGAAATTGAGAAAATTGTTCAAGAATTTATAGAAGTGGATGTTATCCATCCAAGTACCATCCCCTATTCTTCTTCTGTATTCATCATACTCGATAAACAAGGCACTTGATGCATGTGTCCTAACTTTTGTTCTGTCAACAAACTCATAATAAAAGACAAATTTCCCATTCCTGTCATTGATGAACTTTTGGATGAACTGAGTGGGGCTCAATACTTTACCAAACTTGATATCCATTCTAGCTACCATGATATACGTATGAAATATGAATACATTCCTAAGATTGCATCTAGAAATCATCAGGGTCACTATGATTTCTTGGTCATGCCCTTTGGCATATGTAATTCCCCCTCCACTTTTCAAAGTCTAATAAATCATATCTTTCGTCCTTTACTCTATCATTTTGTCTTAGTTTTCTTTTATTATATTCTCATCCATAGTAAAACTTAGCAATTCCATTTTTCCCATGTCGATCAAGTTCTCCAACTATTGTCTAAGAACAATTTTTTTCTCAAACAACCTAAATGTGCTTTTGGAGCCTCTAAAGTTGAGTACCTATGTCATATTTTCAGAAAGGATGGTGTAAGAGTGGACCCTAAGAAAATTGAAACTATAAAACATTTGCATCACCCTAAAAATATTAAAATATTGCATGGATTCTTAGTTTTAACGGGATATTTTCACAAGTTTTTTAATAATTATGGAAAAGTTATAGCTCCTCTCACTACTCTCCTTAAAAATAATGCTTCCAGTTGGAATCTCACAGTTGACCAATCCTTCCAAGCATTGAAAGAGGCCATGTGCATGACTCATTTCTTGGCACTCCTATAATTCATGAAGATGTTTTCCTCATGCAAGATGACCAACCTTTGGCTTTCACTAGAAAAAAATTGTCATAGCGACATTTGGCCCAATCAACATATGAAAAGGAATTTTTTTCTATTTTGCATGAAATGTATCTATTTCATCCTTATATGTTGGGTAAATGATTCCAAATTAAAACTAATCATCGTATCCTCAAGTATTTTCTAGAACAAACAATTTCATCCTCAAAACAACAAAAATAGGTGACCAAGCTATATGGATATGATTATGAGATCATATACAAGAAGGGAAAATAAAATGTGGTTACTTCATGTTGTTTTTCAAGAATGGTTGCAAGACCCCAAAATTTCTATCCTAATCCAAAAAATACAACACGGTTTGCAAGATTCTTGAAGGTACTCTTGGTACAATGAATATATTCACTATAAATGTTTCATATATTTAAGAAAATAGTTGAACCTTAAATTCACAATGCTCTCTAAGTTTCATGATTCACCCATAGTTGGGCATTCAGGCTTTATCCAAACCTATGAATAGGTCAAACATTATTTTTTCTAGGAATGTATGAAACAAGACATCTGCACCTTTGGGGTTAAATGTGATACATGTCAATTCCATAAGAGAAAAATTGTCAAATCTCTAGGCACACTCCAACAGATCATGATTCCACCTACTATTTGGACAAATATTTCACTGGATCCATAGTTGGCTTACCTAAATTGGGAAATAAGTCAGTCATTGTGGTGGTAGTATATCGTCTTTCCAAATATGTTCATTTATGTTTTCTTCAATACTCATTCACCACATCCACAGTGACTCAAATTTTTATGGATAATATATCCAAACTCCATGGCATACCTCATTCTATTATCTTTGATTGAGATCCAACTTTCATGAGAATTTTTTGGCAGGATTTTTCAGGCTTTAGGGAACCAAATTGCACCTCAACACTTCCTATCATCCCCAGATTGATGGAAAAAAGAAAGTTGTTAACAAGTGTTTGGAAACATATTTGCAGTGTTTTGCATCTGAAAGACAAAATTAGTGTGCTCAGTGGTTACCCCTAGCTAAATGGTTTTACAACACATCTTACTATACTACCACTCACATGACTCAATTTGAAGAACTGTACATGAAAAATTCACCGTCAGTTCTCTCATACATGCCAGGTGTCTCTAAGGTTTAGGAGGCTAACAATAATCTTCTAGTCTACACGATCATTCTCCATACCCTCTAAGAAAATTTTGTCTTGGTTGATATGAATAAATAAACAAGAAAATCATGGTCATTTGGAGTGTCAATTTGTTTAAGGGGACTATGTGTTTCTTTGTCTGTAACCTTATAAGAAGGATTCAATCAAAGTTGAACAATATCAAAAACTCAGCCCCAAATTTTATGGTCATAATACAATTCTCAAACAAGTGGGGCATGTGACCTACAAGTTAGCTCTACCTAGTCATTCTAACCTCCATATTGTTTTTCATGTCTCATGCTTAAAGAAAGTGATTAGAAATAAGTGCTAGAATCAAACCTGTCTCCAAGAGTTGAAATAAGGTTTGGTTGAAACCGCAAGAATTTTTGGACTAGCGTGAGCATCGTCACTATTATCACACCATCAAGGATGGTTTAGTTCAGTGGAAGGATATACCACCAGAAGATGCCACCTGGGATTTGACTACAATTCTGCACCAATTTCATCATCTCAAGCCTTGACGACAAGGATTTTTTTCAAGGGAGAGGGAATATTAGGGACCTAACCTCCCTAACCCCTCACATAGGAAGAATAATATATTTTCCATGTAAAAAATACCAAAATTAGTAAATAAGTCCTATATAATAATTTGAGCAAGTATAATGTAGGAAGACTTAATAGAAGCTTTTTCTTCTAGAAATTTATTCCTATAGAATGTTCTTTAGAAGATAGAATTAGCATAAATAGGACTAAAATGCATGAGAAAGCATTTCCTTTAGAATTATTTAATATATCTCTTCTCTATTGGTGGTTTCACCCTCAAAGAGGCAAGTGAACTTGGCTTTCTATCAATAAAGGTATCATTGTTCATGTTGTTATTATCTATCTTTTGTTGTTTCACTAGTATTTGCTACAATATTTCTATTTTTTCTCATTATAATACATCTAGTACCTTACATCAATGCGTGAAGGTGCATATCTCATTTGAAAAAACTCATAAAAAATTATATGTCCCACTAGAAGGCCAAATACCTCCTGGAGATGGAAAACCCTAGCATGAATAGTTTATGAGATCTAATACCAAATCTACTATTCTAGTCTCCATTATTGGTAATTGGGACCCAATCACATTTATGCCTATGAAATCCCCATAAACAACATAATCTAGTGGGATGGTTCAACAAATTCAACTAAGTATTAGAACTAAATTATCATTATATTATATGTGAAAATAACAAGAGATAGAAAATAAAACACAATATTAATTAATTTTTTATTACATCATTTGAATAAGCCTAACTATATCTACAAGTTTATGCGGTTTCACCATATATAATACATGTAACATATTAAAACCATTAGGTTCATCATGCCCAATTCTAAATCTAAGGAATTCAAATCAACAAACATTTAGGTGAAAATAAGAAATCCCATAAAAAAAAATATATATTTTAAATAACACATGATTGCTCCTTCTTCAGAAACAAAATCTTCGTTCTTTACAAAAGTAAAAAAAATACAATCCCCATCATCCTTTTACAAAAAAAAATATTTAACAATATAAAATTCCTTCAATTCCCAATGATTTGGTTTCTACACCCAACTATGGTGAAGGCCCTTAGTCCTATCCCTCTTCCACAAAACCTGCTAATGAAATCCGTAATGCATTTAGAGGATAAATATACCCTATATATTATTGTGTGGTGGTTCAAAGCCTCACTCCCTTGTCATGGATTTTTTCATGCACTTTCAATTACCCATCCATTACGAGACTGGTACAAAACTATTGAACTCTCTTCATCAAACCAACTCCATAATATCTCTGATCATATTCATTAGTGGAGACGGCGATGACGGTTGATCAAAGCAATCATTCCTGACCAGTTACTGGATGAATGGTTCACTAAATCTATTTTACCTCTGATTTCTCATGACGTAGCCATGGGTGGTGTTTTTAATGAAGAGGAATCCATTTCCCATGCTCAATATATGAACTTGGTTTATTCCCAATCCGGTACTTTGTATGAAATGATTTTGAATCATCCTCATACATCAACTGATCCATCAAAACCATCCTCCACCACTCATGCCGATGGATTTATCAGTTCCATCAAAACTCAATCCAGTTCATAGTCAACCAGTACGACTAATCACTCAGTCACTGGCCCCACTACCTGATCAAATTCACTCTCACTGAGCTCCATCCAGACTCAAGTATCTGAGGTGAATGAAATTATATCTTCTTCTCTGCAACTGTCAAGGGGGGAGAATAAAATGAATAATAAATAGAAGGAAAACAATAATCTAACTTAAAATGAAAAAGAACAATCACAACCACCTGCTATTGAGAAACAATCGTAGAGAAAACTGAAATTTCCATGTCTCATTTGTGGTGACGATCACTACACACGAGATTGTCCTCATCGCAATGAAGTTGCAAAAAAATTTAAAGGAAATTATCAACCCATTGTGTTGACACATCCTTTTCCACAAGAGCAGTCACTGGTTGCAAAAGCTCATGCACCTCCGACAGGAGGTAATCCAAATCATCCTCCTAGTGAGGAATCTTCATCGAGTGTGCAGATTCACATGTTTAATGGAATAGATTTGACAACTAGTACTATGATATATGACACACCTCCGGATAAACCTAATAAGAAAAAAATAACTTATGGTACTACATCGGATGCATCGTCCACCACCATTACTCCTCTATCCAGGCCACTCCAAACTGAGAAACCTACCTTTGAATCTATCTTACATCCACCCAAGAGTACAATTCAAAAGTTGAATTTCAATCCTAATTCACATGTTTCTCAAAACTACAACATCGTTGAAGATTTGGCCCAAGAATCGTGTGTTATGTCAGCTCTCAAAATTCAACAACATTGCCCTAGTCAACATAGGACTCTCTTGGAAACCATTGGAGCAATAGATATTGAGTCATCTAATAATATCATGTTTAACATGGATAATTTTAAATCACAAATCTCTCACCATCTTTCTTTCCATATCAATGTCGTTGTCCAAAATGAACATATTCATCGCACGATCTTGGACAAGGGAACTTCCACATGTCATGTATTTGGATTGTTGGAAAGGCCTCAAATAGCCTGGTATTAATCAATATCCCACCATGTTATGAGCATTCTATGGGAGAGGATTCCATCCTCATGGACTATTACAGTCCTTAGCAGTTCAATTGGGAGGCAATATTGTTTCAGTAGATGTTGAAGTATTCGATGCTCCTCTTGATTACAACTTGTTGCTAGTAAGAAGTTGGTTTTATGCTATGAATTTCATCACTTCCTTTGTGTTTCGATGTTTCCGGTTTCCCCATCAAGTTAAAATTGTGACCATTGATCAGTTATATTACTGCACCCCCGATGTTCGAACTCAAATGGAGAACAACATTCCTTTTCTGGGAGATTCGAAGATCACTTATGAAAGTGTTGGAGTAGGTCTCTTGAAAGACTCTTCTCTTATGGGTACCTTTCCTGCACCTCTTCCTCCCACTACGCAACATATCGCAATGATAAATATTATGTCTACTATGGAACATCAATTCTACGAATCATATGATCCATGGATCGTTCCTAGTCCTTTAGAATTTGATGCACTAGGTGACACCATGCGACGTAGTCCTATATAGGCTGAATAAGACGTCATCCAATCTTCCTCTCCTTCACCAGATGACCAACATCTCTTGTCCTCTACAACTTACTCATTACCATCCTCGTTAGAGTCCCTATCCTCCACTTTCGATTACATCCTACATATTTTTCCATCAGATGAATCTATTATGGAAATGCTTACTATCTAGGAGGCACCATGTGATGACAACCACCATCGTTCGTCCTTTCTTCCAAGTTTGGATGAAATTGAGAAATATATATCATCTATATTTCCTACTAATGTCATTAAATTTCCCCAATCTCCAATACTCATTCAGGATACCATCTACGAGGGGAATTTGGGAAACATCTCTTTCACTATTACTGTCAACATATCAATCAAATAAGGTATTGTGGAAAACATACAACTAGGTGCTAATTGTTTAGCTGAAGAAGTTGAAACTTACACCACATTGTTCAAATAATTTTGCGACATATTCGCTTGGAGATACAAAGAAATTCCAGGGATTGATCCATCAATCATTGTGCATGAAACAAAAACTTACCCAGGAGTTAAACCTGTAAGAAAAAAAATTCATCTGGTTCATCCTAAAAAAACCGTGACCATAAAGGCAGAAGTTGAAAAAATGTTAAAGTCTAGTTTTATTTATCCTGTCAATCTGACCGAATGGGTTTCCAACATCATTTTGGTCGCCAATAAATAGGGGACCATTCATTTTTGTGTCGATTATCAAGATCTTAATAAGGCATGTCCCAAGGACAATTACCCTACACCCTTTATCGACCAAATTATCGATAATTGTCTTAGAAGAATCATTTTGTCCTTTATGGATGGATTTTCCGTATATAACCAGATTGACATTCTATCGACTGGTCAACATAAAATATCCTTCATCTATCCTTGGGGGACTTTCACTTATCATAAATTACCTTTTGGCCTTAAAAACACTGGAGCTACTTTTTAGTAGGCCATGTCGTATGCATTCCACAATATCAAACATATTGTTGAACCTTATCTCGATGACTTTCCCTATCACTCATCTCATCGACAAGACCACATTGGTCACCTACAAGGCATATTTATTTGATGTCATTTTTACAACATCTGTTTGAAATCCCATAAATGCATCTTCATTGTCGAATCAGGGAGACTCCTCGGAATCGTAGTCTCCAAAGATGAGATTAGGTTGGATCCCTTAAAAGTTAAAGACATTCTAGATATACCTCCTCCCAACAATATGAACCAACTACAAAGTTTGCAAGGGAAGGAAAACTTTATTCGCCACTTCAGTTGAAATTGCACTAAAATCACTAAAGGATTGATGAGATCGTTACAGAAAGACACCCCTTTCATCTAGGATGCAACTTCTCAATGCTCATTTGATTCTCTTAATCATGTATTAATGAACACACCTCTTTTGCATCCACCAAATTATGCAATATATTATATCCTTTATTTGGTTTCCTCGAATTCCAATATCTTTATGGTCTTACTACAAGAGGATGATGACAGAAATGAGCATGTGATCTACTATCTTAGTAAGATTCTATCAGGTCTCAAGCTCTGATATTTGCATGTTGAAAAGTTGTCTCTGGTAGCAGTTATTGTCTTCCATATATTTTTCCATTACATTCTATTACGCACTACCACATTCATTGCAGACTCGAACCCCATCTACCACATCTTGAATCATCAAGTATTGTTGGCCCTTGACCAAGTTTTGGAGAACCTTGGTCACATTTGACTAGTTTTGATAGTTCAACAGGTTGTTCGAAGGTAGAGCGCAAGACGAAGCGGATATCGTGAGATCTCGGCCCCTTTTTAGGGAATTTTTGGGTTTAGGGTTTATGTAACGGGTATGGGATGTCGACCCATGGGTTTACCCATTTATTGGCCCCTTTTGTAATGTATAAATAGAAATCTAGACAATGTAAGAAATGGGAGACTAGGTCTAAGAGAGAAGTGGTGTTAAGTGTTATATTGTGCTGAGTACAAGTGATTAGTTGGATCTATGTGGTTGAGTTATATTTGTGCATATTGTGTGCATGAGAACTTGCAGAGATAAGTGCAAGTGACTATAAAGAAGATTTTTTTTGTAACCTAACTCAGGGAAGGAGGGTCTGGTGAGGTGCGCGTAGATATCCTGTCTTATGCGGAGTGGATTCTTGTGGCTCTGTGCTTGTATAATATTGAAATAGAACAATAAATAAGAGAAGAGTTGGTGGACGTAGCCCCACACTAGGGTGAACCACATATATCCTATGTTGTGGTTTCTTTGTGCATTATAGTTGTTATGTTATTGATGTGGTTTATGCTTAGTGGAGTGAGATATGTTAGATGCATCTGATATAGTAGCTTAGTTCTTAGTAATTTGAATGAATGTTAGATATGATCTATTTCTATATGTTAAGTGCTTGGATGTATTAGATCTTGTTGAATACTGTGTTTCTCTGTAACTAGGTTTTTGACTTGCGATGTGAATAAGGGTTAAATACGAATGAACGTTAACTGTTAAGTTCTCTGTTAAGTGTTGTAATCACAGGTTTGTGTCCAAGCTAGGTTGTAGACACTTGATTCCTGCAACCACCCTTGCCTCTACCTCAGGTGAGACTTCATCTGCTTCACAGGTGTTGCCGAAAGGGCCAGTAGTTAGGGTTTTTTTTGTGTGTTGTTGAAGCATTGAACCCTGGGTCTACCCCTATGCCAACAAATGGTTCTATTGACGAGACCTGAAACTGTGACTCCTGGGAACTGAAGAAAAGAAAGATCGGTGTGTAGATTTGTTGCTTTAGTGTGAAGTATTCTACTTGACTACGAAGCTCTGTGCTAAGAAAGGAACCAGATCTTAAGAAAAGAGGTAAGATCTTAAAGCTTTGTGCTCTGAGAAAGGTAAGATAAGTGAAAAAAAAAATCGAAAGAATGGATCTAGGTATGTCTAATATATTTTTTCCTAGTTTGAAAACTAGGTCACAGCTAGAAGAAAGAGGATTGGATATGAGTAGATCTAATAAGAATAGTGAAAGATATGTTATTCCTATGCATAGAAAGAATGTTTGGACTAACAAATGGATGCAGGATCCTAAAAAGAATTTTTTGCAGGTTAGTTACTGTGATCCCAGTGTGCAGTACAGGAAAGGTTGGGGATCATTTAAAAGAAAGAGAGGATTAACTCTTTCCTATAGTTGCAGAAGACCAAGACATATTGCTAAGGATTTTCCTGGTAGAGGTCCTAGTTGTCTTTGTTGTAAAGCTATGGACCATGAAGTTTTGGATTGCCCTATAATGATTGCTAAAGTTGAAAAGATGAATATGATACAAGAAAACCATGAGACAGGACAAGAAACTAAGGATATGATAGAACCCCAGAAATAATCAGAGACGGTATTACCACAGATGAAAGAGACCCTGAATGATCACAAAAAAATCAACTTATCAGAGATCTTAAACAAGAAGGAATGCATAGAAACAAATAGGATTCTTCAACATACACCGTGTTTTGGATGAGGAAACGCAGGTGAATATCATGATAGAAACAACTTGGGAGATTTTGGGAAATCCTGCTATGGTTTCTTCATTAGGAGAAATAGAATTATTTAGAGGAAAGTTGATAACCCTATGTGGAAGACTTATCCAGAAATATATGAGTGCTCATGGAACTTTGACAAAAGAAGAATTTGAGATTGTTAAATTTGTTGAGAACAACACCACATTTTCTAATTTGCTAGGAAAAACCTGGATTGAGAAAGATCAGATACGAAGGAAACAAGAAAAGGAGAATGTAGAATAGAAAAAGAAAGAACTAAGAGATTTCATGGCTAGGAGAATAGCACACTTACTGAAAGAATAAGAGGACCAATCGAAGCTACTAAGGACCAGAGATCTGGACGTCGAATCTGAAAGAGCACAGGAAGACTTGAAACATCAGTGTGTACAAGAGAGTAGAACACCTACCCCATAAAGAGAAGAAGTATTACTCTTTGAACCCTTGAACGACCCGTAGCAGTGAAAAATTACTATGCCAAGAGGAGATAATAACAATAATGAAAAGAGGAAACCAATGACTCAGATTACAATAAAGAAAGCCAAAAATCTCAGTAAGAAGAAAGCAAAGTTAGAAAAACTACAAGAAGTTCCAGGGAGGACTTCGCAGAAGGAAGGCTTACAGAACTAGAACTTCATCAGGATATTAGAACAATGAAGATTGGCACTTCGTGACAGTGAAGCAATATGACCGTTGGAGTTGTCCTGACCATTATCCCAATGCTCCATAATGGCTCAAACCCCAATTATGGATAGAAAGATCACCATTAGACTGTTGGGACCGTGCCATAACAGATAGAATTGAATTGATTGAGGCGTTCCTCCCCATTGGAGGAGTTTGTTTCGACGTTGTCTATTTATCCCATTGATCATTGCACCAAGAACACTTTTGTAAACAATGATTATTCAAGCCCACATAGAAACAGTTTCTTTCACACTGTGCCTATTTGAGACCTTGCTACCCATTCTATTACATTGAGTATTTGATCACCGACGTGAGATACCTAATCTCGAGTGTGCATGTCGAGTGACTTCGGTGAAGTAGAGAAATCTGTCGAAGAGATCCTCATTGACCTCATAGTTGAGAAGGTCATGTCCACAGGAGTCCAAGCCTCATTGACGAGAGGATTCCAAGCATCCTCTTCGACTTCTCGTGGATCTGGAACATCTCGAGCTGTGATAGAGAAATGAAAAAAGAATCGTGATGACTTGGCGAATGAGAAGCTCATCCCTTCTATCCTGCTCGACTATATCCTACCTCTGGTTGACGCACTGAGTCATGATAGTGTCCTGAGGGACTTCGACTACACCTTGATTAGTAGCCCTAATCCTAAGCTTTGTGATAGTCTTTCTCTAATTGGTTGATGAGGTAGCTCACCCAATTCATTCGTAGCCCTTCCACAAATTTTCCTCTGAGGTCAACAACAAACCTTGTGACCTGCGTGGGTCTGTTCTTCCTTACTATCTTACCAATGATCAACTGGTAGGCTAGGCACACTGCGAAATTGTGAATGGAAGATACCTTGTAGCCTTGCTTCCCATTTTCCACATTGTCGTAGGTATCTTTAATTTTTTGTGCTAAGGCACAATCTGTAACCTTACCTCGATAAAATTCTTATGGGTCTAGTCCTTGCATACTTAATCCGCTGATCCGATGGATCAGTGTCGGATCTATGGTGATGCATCTATCCAACCATAGATAACCGCCATGGAAGCAAGACAATAGGAGTTTAACTCACACATTAAATTCCTGATTCCTTCCAAAGTGTGGTATCTTCATCACGTTCAGGGTAGTGGACCTCGCGATCTCCATAGTCCATGGTTGGGGGATCATCTTCAACTTCTTCCCCTTGGCCCTGGTTAAATACTTGTGTGGAGCAAGAATTCCATGGTTTTTGCGATATCCCAAGTTGAATTCATTTATATTCAACATCATGATTTGTCCCTCTTTAGTTGGTTGTTGATCCTCATTGCTTTCATTGCTTGATAAATGCCAGAAGGTGTGACCTTCCCTAAGATTGAGCCATCAGAACCCTTAGTTGTGAATTTCATCATGCTTTGGTATTTGAGCGACATGGAGAAACAATGGGAGTCAAACACGGTGTTCCACACCTACTACTTGTAGTTGAAGAGGGATATTGATTCTTTCCCTCAGATGATGTCGAACACCCTACACAGGTTCAGACCATTTGTGAAGTTCTGCATAGATAGACATTTTATTTATATCACTGTGCGTGGAGACAAACACAAAGAAGACTTGTAGAGTTACTATAAACTCACAGAGGAGGACATAGAATAAATCACTAAGGAATGGCCTGCAGGGTTCCTTATACCAGTCGAACAGGAAAAACTGTCCGACCTCGACCTCATCAAAATCCCTATGGTTACTTGTGAAGAGTATGATGCACCCAACAGTAGAAAAAGGAAGAGGTATAGAAGCCGAACAATGCATCAGAAGAGACTGCTTCAGACTCACCTGGAGGGGGAGGTGATGACGAAGTAAACAAAGAAGAGGACAAAGGAGAATAAGATAAGCAGAAACAAGGCAAAGTAAAACCGCCTAGGGATCCTATTGATAAAGCTGATACCTCC
Source organism: Picea mariana (assembly GCA_032191745.1). Taxonomy (NCBI): domain Eukaryota; kingdom Viridiplantae; phylum Streptophyta; class Pinopsida; order Pinales; family Pinaceae; genus Picea; species Picea mariana. Next base: position 154,280 of record JASDQU010103919.1, read on the forward strand.
AATAAAATAAATGTTTCCCCCACAAAATCTACATCACAGAAGAAGTGTAAAGCTAGTAAACCACAAATGCAGACTATGCTAGCGATGGATGAAATAGATTTCATCATCGCCCCTGTCTCAGATACTTCAGAAGACATCTTACAGTGCAATGAAGCCAAACTAGAGACAATGTATGAAAGAATTGAAGCAGATATGAAATGAGTACAGTAAGCCCTCTACTATAGTCACACAGTGTCTACTGTGCCCCCATCATCATAAGAAACAGAGTTGGGAGATGAACCTATGTAGCTACGCCGAATAGCAGATGTGACCGAAGCTTGCCTTCATCATGTTTAGGAAGAAAAAGAGAAGGCCACATAGGCCTTAAAGAAAGAAAAAGAGGAAGCCATAGAGAAACATCGGGTTGCGCAATAGGAAAAAGATGACATCCAAGCCAAGTTTGTAGAGGATAGAGCGCAAATCTAGAAGGAGAAGGAACAGTTGCTTGCAGAGTAGATTGAATTTAAAGAAGCAATCACTAGAGCACTTCACTCTATGACGGGCTTAGAATAGATGGAAGAATACCTAGTGGAAAGCTAAGTAGGTAAGCTTGTTGAAACAATTCACTAGATCCAATAGAGGATAGCAGAACTAGAGTTACAAGTAGTGCTAAGCACTCTACAGGAAGTGCGAAACCAGAGAGAAGAAATTTCCTGGAGCATAGTCCAGAGAATCAAGGCATTGGCCTTAGAATGTAAACAGCTCAGTAGTCAAAGTGTATAGACTTATGAGTGCCTTGCAAAGGACCCTGAACTAAGGACACTGGATTCACCGCTTTAGGAGGCCAAGAAACAAGAAACAACGATGCAAGCACAATTGAAGCCACTATCAGTAGTCAAGAGGATGAAATGATCCCAGGAAAAGCACATGGTTCAACAGCAGGTCCTTGCCATCTAGAGAAAGGTCATGGAAGTAACTCAATGACTCCACCTAGTGTAGGATGCAGCATCCATACTTTTTGAGGAAATTGAAGGAAGAGGTGCAAAACTTAAACAAGTGGTCACCGCAGTGGAACAACGCTTGGAAGGACCTGTGACGGAGAAGGTTATTCAAGAGTTCATCGAGCAGGAGGCTCTGTCAAAGAAACAGGTCGAAGTAGCTCGAGCCAAGCTTGAGTCATTTGAGGCAGAGTTACCTTGATCAGAGTGACTCGGGATGAGTCACAGGTGAGTGTTGGGGGCTTGTTGGCCCTTGACCAAGTTTTGGAGAACCTTGGTCACGTTTGACCAGTTTTGATATTTTGACAGGTTGGTCAAAGGTGGAGCACAAGTCGAAGCAGAGATCATAGGATCTCAACCCCATTTTAGGGAATTTTTGGGTTTAGGGTTTATGTAACGAGTATGGGTTGTTGGCCCATGGGTTTACCCATTCCTTGGCCCCTTTTGTAATGTATAAATAGAAAGCTAGATGGTGTAAGAAATGGGATACTACATCTAAGAGAGAAGTGGTGATAAGTGCTATATTGTGTTGAGTGCAAGGGATTATTTGGATCTATGTGGTTGAGTTAGCTTTGTGCATACTTTGTGCATGAGAACTTGCAGAGCTAAGTGAAAGTGACTATAAAGAGGCTTTGTGTTGTAACCTATCTTAGGGAAGGAGGGTCTGGCGAGGTGTGCGTAGATCTCCAGTCCTATGCGGAGTGGGTTCTTGTGGCTCTAAGCTTGTAGAATATTGAAAGAAGGCAATAAAGAAGAGAAGAGTTGGTGGGCATAGCCCCACACTGGGTGAACCACGTATATCATGTGTTGTGGTTTCTTTGTGCATTATAGTTGTTATGTTATTGATGTGATTTATGCTTAGTGCAATGATATATGTTAGATGCATATGATATAGTAGCTTAGTGCTTAGTAATGTGAATGAATGCTATATTTGATCTAGTTCTATATGTTAAGTGCTTGGATGTATTAGATCTTGTTGAATACTATGATACTTTGTAACTAGGGTTTCGACCTACGTTGTGAATAAGGGTTAAATATGGATGAGCGTAAACTTCGAAGTGCTCTGTTAAGTGTTGTAATCATAGACCTGTGTCCCAGCTAGGTTGCAGACACTTGAGTCCTGCAACCACCCTTGCCTCTACCTTGGGTGAGACTTCATCCACTTCGCAGGTGTTGTCGAAAGGGCCAGTAGTTAGGGGTTTGTTGGTGCATTGTTGAAGCATTGAAACCCAGGTCTACCCCTGTGCCCACAAGTATTTGGAAGAAAATATTCCAAATGGTTTGTTATTCTCCAAGAATTCGATATTGAGCTTGCTAAATCAAAAGATAAGAAATCGTTGGTTTCTACGGAATTGATTAGCAATATTCCTCATACTTATGAGGATACTCAGCCCAGTTATTGTCTTCCTGATGAATGTGTGTTCCTCATTAGTTCACTTGATCCTTGGTACAGAGATATTCTTCTCTATCTCCAAACCCAACGTTTTTAGCTAAACATTTCACGTGATGAATGATGTTGCATTCGACACCACTCCAAGTGCTACCTCATCATCGACGACACATTGTACCACTGTGGCATTGATACTGTCCTACAAGGTTGTTTAACCCATAACGAAGTTCAATGAGTGTTAAATGATTGTCTCCTTGGAGCTTGTGGTGGTCATCTTTCTTGGATGGCTACAACCCAAAAAATATTACGTGTTGGTTATTTTTGGCCTTCTATATTCAAAGATTGCATTGAGTTCATTAAACAATTCCCACCCAATCAAATCTTTTAGAATATATCACGTACCCACCCCGCTTTGTTGCATCCCATTTTCGTCGTCAACCCCTTTCCAAAATGGGGCATCGATTTTATGTAATTAAAGCATACCTCAGTCAGGGGGCACAGTTGTATCATCGTTTCCATCGATTACTTCACTAAATGGAATGAGACTATGCCTCATTCCTTAATGATGGTCGCACTGAAGCATTATTCATGTTTAACCACATCATCACTTGATTTGTTGTCCTGCAAGATATTGTAATTGATCATGGATCACATTTCCAGAACCAGATGATGGGTGAATTGCACACCAAGTTGGGTTTTGACCATGAAAACTCATCCCCATACTATCCTCAAGCTAATGGAAAAGTTGAATCCATCAGAAAAGTCTTGAATACCATACTTCAATGCATGGTGGGAGCAAAAAACACCTCTTGGCACTTGCATTTTTTCTTTGCACTCTAGGCCTATCGAACTTCAGTGAAAACTGCAACTCGATTCAGACTAGTCCAGTTGGTATACGAAATAGTAGCAGTGTTACCGATCGAATTCAAGTTCCCCTTGTTGAAACTTACCATAGAACTCCTACCTCACACTTCTATTGAAGAGAAACGATTACTATATTTAACTAAATTTGATGAAACCCATCGCGACGTTGTTCTAATCAACGAGACGTATCAAAAAGGAATGAAAAATCGATATCATAAATATGTACAACCCCTCGTTCTTTCGCAGAAGGAGATCTATTCCTAGTCTATGATCAATATCATGACAAACTGGGGGCATGAAAGTTAGCACCCACGTGGCACGGGACTTAGATCATAAAACATGTGCTACATAGAGGCGTCTATGAGTTAGTAGACTATGATGGAATATCTCTTTGTGAGCCCTGAAATTGGATTTACCTCAAGAAGTACTATGCATAGTATATATCGCATGTGTGTTTTGTATATTATTGTACTATATACTCGTGACTTGATGTATCTTTTCTTTTTCATGCACAATTTTTGTCTCAGCTGCTTATACTTTGATTTGTGATTGAATGTGTATATGACATCACCCTTTCTCATATATTTTGGGTTTGCGGATGGCACTAGTCGACATACCCAGAACATCTCTTATGCATCTTTAGTCATCTACCACACTAGCGAGTTAGTGAGTTCGGGAGGAATTTTCCTCGGATCCACGACCAATAATGTGGCAGAATATTATGTCTTCATCGGAATTTTAACCGAAGCCTCCTCTCAAGGTATAACTCAATCGATTATCAACCGTGACTCTTAACTCGTGGTCTATCAACTTAATCATGAGTATGTCATTCGCAACTTGGTTTTACTATGTCTCCACCTAAGGGTTCGCCGTCTCGAAAGATTTTTTTAATTTCTTCAACATAAACAAATATTGAAAAAAATCAATACAACTTCGGATTCATTAGAAAATTACATTTTGGATTGGTATCTTGCACATAAATAAAACATTTGAGACATAAATCATATGTACAGAAACATCACATAAAAGCACAAAAATAAACATAGGTAGCCGCAAAAATCATGATAGCAAACATTTTGTGAAATTACATCATACAAAAGTACATAACAAGGAAAATCTTAGGCCTTCATGCCAATAGTATCATCGTAAGGACTACAAAATATATGAGGACTCTACTCATCCTCCTGTATCACGTTGTTCTCCAAAACGTACACTATTTCTCGTGTCACCCATTGTAGTAAATGGTTAAGGACTTCAGAGACCCCAATTGTTTGTCATTGCAAGCATAATGTCATGTCTTGCCTCCTCAAGGGAGGGACACCCATCACAAATCCCTGGAGTTTTCTCTCTACCTCCCGAAGTCCTCCCACTATGACATCATGCTCAGCTATTTCATGTGCATCCCCATGGAATGCCAATGTTGGCATATCCATCGAATGTGATGTACCTCGGTCTACATGATGAAAACAATATGGTTTAGGTCCCTCATTGTACAAACAAAAACATATAAAAAAACAAAACAAAAATATTGATTACAAGGTTATGGTTATATTTCATGCTTGATGCATCCCATTGTATGCACTTGGGGAGTAACCAGTCTGCATTGCCTCTGAAATATACCCCAACATAGTGAAGTCCTCAATCACCACTAACTACCTTCTCCACCATGCGAAGAAGTTGTCAATGAATCTGGAAGCAAAGGGCTCATTCCCCAATCTGTCAGAAAGAATGGTCCACCTCTCCATACAAGGCTCAATCATGGGGAATTCTATCATCACAACTTGTGGTTGCATTTGAGGGATACACTCTAAGAAAAATTAAACCAAGAAAGAATCCGAACTATTTCTGTCTTCCAGTACTACATTTGGATATTTTCTCTTTGACATTCCTCAGGAACCTTGCACTCCAGTTGAGAATTATTGGTTCCAAACACTATATGGCATAAAAAAAATTATATTTTGAAGCCATATAGATGCTAGTTCTCCCCGCCAACTTGATTATGGAAAATAATATGGATAGAAGTGTTATATCCCTCACATATTTTATCCCAATCTGTCCTTCCACCAACCATGACCCTGGTATACAATATTCGGAAATATATGCCTCGGTCGGTCTTGGAGTAGCTTGGTGTCTAGAAAACAATATGGGCGCCCCTCTCCTTGAGATCCCCATCAAAAAATATACATCACCTATTTCAATTTCAAACATATGTGGCCCTATTCAGAATGCTTTCTTAGCATTGTCCCATAGACTAATCAAGTACTCAAGAAATAATACTTCTTTTCTCATGTTTTGAAGCTTGAAATATTTGAGAAATTCATAATTACACAAGGCTTCCCTTGCTTAAGGGTCTTGGAGAGAAGTGATATCATCGAACTCATGTTCATGCTCTTTCCACTCAATCATGGCTAGCTATAGATAAAACCTGAAAAAACATCAATTAATCATCATTAGCTAAATCGTCATGAAACAAAAGTGTCTATTTTTAGCCTAAAAATCAAATAATATTTTATTTATGTTCCTAGTGCTCCCTAAAAGAATCCTATATAGCACTATCACTCCCTAGACATATGCACTAGTGCATTGAAATCACAATCGGTGCTCCCCTCAGTGCCTTGAGGGAGCATCGATCCAGTTCAACGCTCTAAAAATTCCCAAGGATCCTAGAACACCTAAAATAAAGGTTAAAATGAAGTAAAAAGGCATGAAAAGGATGAGAAGGAAGAGACAACCAACCTAGTCTAGATAGATCTGAAAATGGTTGCCCGCAACTCCCACAATTGATGCTCGAAAAATGCTCCAAAAGAGGTAAAAATCCAAAGACCGGAGGAGAATGGTAAAAAACAATGGTAAAAATGAATTTCTAACCTAGTTTGATACTTGATATGGTCAATTAGGTCATTTATCCTTATTATAAAGTCTTTTATTGAGTTTTTTATTATTTTTTCAAGAAATTACTAATATCGTATGCCCAGAACAGCTAGATTTTACAAGAATCTGATCGGAGTTCTTTTCATGACCTTGTAATAACCAATGAGCTTAGTCTTTATTCTTTATTTCTCTCACAAATACATGAGAATGTAACTAAGTATACTTTTATCACTTTTTCATACTCATAAAGGTTATACAAAAAATGATCCCCGAGGAGTCTCCTTTAATCTCTTTTCAGACTCTCTAAACATAAAAAGATTGTTAAGTGATCTTGCTTCCTTTCACACTCGTTAAAAGGTTTGAAAGGGAGTCTTTCGAGTAATATTTTATCTATTTTTTGGACCTATGAGACTAAAATTACAAAAAAGGAAAACCCTAGAGTCACCTTTAAGTTCTTTTTAGACTCTCTAAACATGAAAAACCACTTATTTTTCCTCCTCTAGACTCGTCGAACTACACATTGAAGGGCCCATATGGGAACAAACCATTACTTATTCTAGATTATTAAACAAAGGAAGAGGAACTTACCAAAGGTTAGGTATATTGAGAATATTTTATCCTCCTCAAGCTCATTAAATTAAAAAGAGGTAATCATATATCTGGATGGGGGGGAAATTGAAAGAAGTGGGTCCAGTTTCTTGATAACTTTTGTAAACATCTCTTGATGTCTCCCTTGAGCACGGAACTTGTTTTTAACCTTCAAACTGAACAACTGGATAATTTTTTAAACCTCTGCACTAAACTAATCCTATGATTCTTTCAACTCCTTTGATCCATCCAAAGAATTCCTCAACATCCACTGAATTATGTTTTGGTCCACTCTGCGTTTATGCTAGAAAGTATCATGTCGTGCCTCAGTGTTCAAGAGAAGTATTCACCTTGAGAGTCAAAAATATACAAAATTACCAATTCCCATACCCGTGTCAGTATGTTTTCATTCTCTATATTTCATCACTTTCCTACGTTAGTTTTGTCTCGATGATGGTGGATACATCAACACCCTCCTTTGATGAGTCTTTTCCTGTTGAATTCAACACATCAACTAGGAATTAGGCTTAGAAACTAGTTAGTACCTTGGGACCTGCATGCCTCAATGCAAGGCCTCCTTGCTTCCTAGAATGGATTTACCTCATTGAATTTTGATTGGATGTTTCCACAAATGTTCGACCTCACCTCATTTATTTACATGCGATGGATTTCACTAGGGTACCTTGGGAGTCATTGACATCATTGGTGATTTCCCTCACATTTGTTAACATATTATTTAAATGACCGGTAATCAAGTGGTTTCTACCATGTTCGACATCGATCCATCTATTCACATGGTTATATTCATTTCACATCGAGATTGCATTGAAGACCCTAGGTTGAGCATTCATTTTGATACCTTATTTTCCCAGGCTGTGAGGCAATTCACTTGAGCATGTTGATACTTATGTTGTCACATAGATCCAAGTTGTATTGATCTGTGGCTATTTTTTATCATCTTGTAGCTCCACTGTGTATTCTACAAGGCTATGATTAGTTCATTTCATAGAAGTATGAATCCACATTGTATCTCTAGTTTCCATACCCTTAGTCAATATCATCATGGATCCGCAGTGTATTTATTGGTGGCCATATTTTGAATCATTTATAGCCTGAGCATTGCTACGCATGCCTCAGGAATGGAACAAGTAGTAACATATGTTTGATGGTTGTATGTTACTTATCTGAGGTTCCCTGACTTCATACCCTTGCTTCGAAGAATCTACAAAGTGTTATGGCCATCAACTTTCATTTTCTAACTTCACACTTTGGGGGGCAGTTTGTTACATGTCAAACTTCCTCACTTTGATAATGTCACATTCTCACTGTCATAAGTGTCATAATTTTCACACTTTTGTTGCAAGTGTTGTAAGTATCACATTTTCGTCATGTAAGTTTCACATTGTGAACGACACCATGAGAACACTTGATATGACCCCTAAAACATGTTAGAAGAAGAAGCCCCATCATTTGACAGTTGAAACAAAGTGTTTTTCTATGATAATTGGTCATCTTGAAAACTTTTGAAAGATCAGGACTCCCATGCTCATATGAAGGGAGCACTATCACTCTTTTTATATCTAGCAGAGAGCATTGTAGCGCTCTGTTTCCCATTGTAAAGGAGTGTCGAATTGGTTGAGAAAATCTTGGGAAGAAATCCCCTTTTTCTCTAAGGACAACTATGGATGATTCGAGTTGGTTTGGCTCAAATCTAAACCTTAGGCTGCATCTAAGGGAGATATCACAAATAATTTATTCATATCCTCATATAATCCCAAATATAACCAAGGTAGTTGGGCCTCCCAAAACCATTAAATAGAGGCATTCTCATGGTGAAAAAAGAGGAAAAATAATCAGCAAAAGCATTGTCATTCTGATTGTGGATATTTCGAGCAAGGGGTTGTACAAGGAGGACTTGGAGAATCTATTGCAACACCATCAGTGATTTTAAGTATCTCTTTAAAGTTCTCATTAATATACTTGGCCTATTTCCTTCAATATTATGTATTATTGTATGTGCTTGTCTATTGTTCTTTCGATCTCTGTAGATGGATTTGTTTAATATAATCTTGTAGAGTATGAGCTCTTTGTTTCTCTTTGTTTTCCATTGCATTGCAGGTGTCAAGTTGTGCTAAGGAGTTTGGATATCAAACTTGGGTTGGAAGCAGTGAGGACAAACTTTGAAACAAGGTGCATCACACTTTTTCTCCCTCTCTCTCTTTTTGATTAGTTAAATTGAATTCAAATGGGATGTTAGTGTCCATTTGTGTTTTTTTTTCTTGGTATTAGGGGTCTAGAATCCAAGGGAAGATTCACCTTTCCACAATGGAATTATTATGTAACAACGGTCAATGGGACATCAGTACTTTGATGCTCTGGGACTACCAGTTATAGCAATTCTAAAAGGGTTTGATTCTCCTGGAGTTAAACTTCCCGGAGTGGTCAATGCCTGAGGACCCTGACTAATGGTTGAGATTTCACCTAAGCCTCCTATTAGATTAAATGCCCAGCGGAACTTTGCAACTTCAACCTTTTTCATGCTTCAGCCCTATCGCCCAAAAATCATCGAAGCGACGAAGTTCCAAAGTTTTCCATTTCCTGCTCGGCATCGATCAACGACTGGTGATTGACAGGTTCAATTTGACAGTTGTGACTTAATCTCTCCCAGACTTTGGTTTCACCTTTATCTAACATTCCTCATTCACCCATCTTCCAAACTAACGATCTAGAACTCCTTCATTCCACGATTGTGATCACTCCTGAATTCAAAAGGAAATGGTCACAATTCTATGATCCTTTGCAAAGGATCTATGTCTGCATGACGCTCTAGCTTTTGTGCGATCTCTACAATTCTATCTCTCCTAATATTTAAGATTTCAAGAACACATTCATCCTTAACCATAATACTCTTTGCAACAGTTCCAGCCCATAGTAGTCTGGTATTTCATCTTGAAGCTTTGATACCAATCTGTAACGTACCCAGACATCCACAGGTCAGGCACGCCACTTCAAGCCCACTTCTGGACTTCTTTCGACTTCTGATCTAAATTTTAATTAATAAATATGCATTAAGTATTCACATGAATATATCAAGATTCATGATACAACAAGAAATAAATGAACCATATGTAGTACATGGCAATAACCAGCTGGCATGCATACTATGGATGCAAAATTCATAGATAAATAAAGACACAACGGAATAAATACACAAATAAATAAAACCATAACAGAGAGCACTTATCTTTAATGAAACGAATCACCAACTAGTTGTAGACCAAGGACGTTCCACCCAACCGTATACATTCTTGTTCCAATTATCAACAACAATGTCACCCCCGAGCCAGAGTTATGAATCCACAAGGATGATTCTAGAGTGTCACTTAGCTTCCTAAACCAGTTAGTACTCAAGCTCTCACAGGATTTTTTAGCACCCACAACAATCCAAGTACACCATCTCTCTTCAATCCAGCCTACACAACCCAAGAGAATGGACCCCTTTCTCAGCCACACAGACCCTCAGATTTTCCATCTCCTTCCAGATATCTTGTGCATCTATTCAAGAATGTCCATGTTGGGACTCTCAGGATTCGCAGTTGGGATAAAAAATAAACATAGGCAATAGCATTTCATACTTGCAGGCCTTAATTCATGGATGGAATACACCAGCAGTATTTACATCCAACAAATCCATGGATCCTCTTGTAACGACCCTTGATTATTAAGTATAATTAATTTAATAATATAATCCTAAAAGTTTAGCTAAACTATAATTATGTCTTAAAATAACATTTCTAATTGATTATTATTAATGAGTTAGTCATGATGGTTAATGATTCATTAAATATTAATTAATTCATTAATTAATTAAGTATTAAATAAAAGGGTGGAGAATAAAATATAACATTTAAATCAAGTTACGTATACAAGAAGGGATCACACAAGGATCCCGAGAAGATAAAAGAATTAATGAGAATGGATAAGGGTAATTGAATGGAGGGATAAGGAATTTAATGCAAGGTGGAGTGTCGGTGAAGGGGGAGGATAAGGAAGGAAGGAAGGGTTGGAAGGGATCATTCTACGGGGAACTGTTTTCTTGCTATGGAGAGAGAGCCGAGAGGGGCTGTGAGATTGGTGTGCTCAGATGGAGGCACGGGATTTGCTGGTTGTGACATATTGATTAGGCAGGCACCAAGTTGCTAGAAGTTTTGGGCTCGGAGGGCCAGGATATCCGTAGATATCCTGGAGCTAGGTCGTTTTCCTAGCTGGCAGGGTGGACAATAGTTTTGGGCAATTTTTATGTGTTTGCAATAGGACTGGACTTGTAGCAGGTAGCAGGAGAGAAGCAGTAGCAAGGCAGCTAGCAACGGAAATTAGCAACAGACCCAGGTAACCTGTTAAATTATGCATTTATTTTATTCTGCTATGAATTTGTTAATATTTGATGAATCTAAATTGCTGAAGTCACTGGTATGAATATCAATATTATGCTGAATAGGTATTGTCTTAGTTAAGAAATGAATTGCTTATGAGGATCGATGTTTATATTTATATATGGGCTTCACATATGGTATCAGATCTTAGTTGAAATACTGGAGCCTTAAGGGCCAAAGTCCTTCCCGCTTAACCTGCAAACCAAACCAAATGCACTATTAAATGAAATAAACAAATCTAAATATGATGATCAATATTGAAATTCCAGTGATTCAACAAACCATCTAATATAAATTTGAATCTTGATTCAAATTGCCTTGCTAATTTAAAGTCCTAAACGGAATCAGAAGAAAAGAGAGCATCCTATTTTGAACGAATTCTCACAATAGCATAACTTCATAGACCACACAAATTAGTTTTTTTTTATTTTATTAATTAGAGATGCTAGAGAATAATTCTGGTACAATTTGAATTAAATATGCCCCAAGAAACTAAAGGGTACGCAGCATGAAAGTCGCTACTCAAGACCAGGTTGACCTAGATAGCTATCAAAATGTAGCTTTTAGATTCAGACATTAAGGGTAGAAGAAGAAAAGGAATAGTAGAAGATGAAGAATGGACACCAATGAATTTCTCGCCTTCCTGGAACATCTTCTATAATGAAAGGCTCTCCCCTGAAGACTAAAATTAACTCTTCTATGAATAGTAAAAGAAAAAATGCTCACACGTAAGTGTAACCTCACTGCTAGTAAATTTAGCACAAAAGAGGTATTAAGATATCCTTCCTGGCAACGCACTCCTTGATGGGTAAAAATACATAAAATAGAGAAGAAAATAGGACAAAGGAAACGCCCTCCATGATGACTTGCATGCTACTAATCTCAAAAATAAACTCCTCAACTGGTGTGCTCTGTTTGCTGCTAAAAATGGATAAAACAGGTTGCAAGTCACCCTCTATGGCAGCGCACCTCTTGGCTAAATTTAGCTTTATCAAGGTACCTTTCAATATACTTTGTAGTACCATGAATAAGGCAAAGAATAGCCTTGTCCTTGGTACTAAATTTATCCTCTGTTTCTGTCCTATTACACCACTGCTTTAAATCTGGAAAAAGCCACACATAAGCTAAAGCAGGCCCTGATATGATACCGAAGGAATAGCTAAGCACCCTTAATAATAGACAAAGAACGAATGTCCTCAGGAGTCCTCTTAGTTATCTGTCAGAAATATGCTTACCAGTTAGAAATACGTTGAAGGAACGTCAAGTACCAGTCTGCATATGGATACTACACTTTTGACACATCCCCTGACAGCTTTCAAGTTGAAGAGGCGTCTCTATGTTAACAAAATTTTAATGATATAAACAAAATAGAATAAGCATCAATGTAAAGGCTAGTTCCATAATAATTGATTCAAGTAATGAGTGAAAAAAAAAAAAGAGATAGAGACAGGCTTGAAAGAACCTGCACGCAGGGGCTATGCTTTCCTCAATGTCACAGGTCCAAAGAGACCATACAGGCCGCTGACGCTGGGAGAGTAGGAAAAGAGACCAGAGGTAAAAACCAAAACAAAACCCTAGATATGAGATTTCACAATAAAACATACAATAGTAAGAGATCATCAGAGACTTAAATACTGGTAATCAGACATGGAGGTGAAGAGTTCGAACAATTTCATGGCAAAATAAACTACGCAAATAGGGACTCTGTTGCCTCCGAGCTCTTGTTCCAGCATGCCTACCAGCAACAGCCAAGAGTGGATCCAGAGCCTGAACCCAACGTCGTCTTCTTCTCCTCCTCCTGGTAAATGTAACAATACTGGTTATGGGTTATCGTCTTCATCAGCCAAGGTGAAAAAAAAAAATGCTCCAGGGCATCGAGGCGCACACCCACCACTGTTCTGAGAACGGATGCCTCCAATTTTCATTCCATGGTGCAAGAATTCACGGGGATTCCTTCTGCTCCCGAAACCCTTCAGGGAGACTTGAAATTCTTTCATAGTTACAACGTACACAACAAAAATGGAAAAAATAGAAACCTCAGCGAGTAACACGATCATAAAATGAAGAAATTTTTTTTTTGAAAGTATCAGAAAACCCAACACGGGAAGAAAACTACATAGTCTCAAACGTAGGTGAATCTCGGAAATAAAGCATCTCAGGCCACACTCAGTAACCCGACATATCAACATACATACGACTGGCCATAAACCTTTCTGGCCTTCCATAGATACTCTTGTTGATCTCCATATCAGCGAGACTGTTTTTGCAGCGAGACTGTGATAGCTATGAATCGGCTGTCGTTTTGAACGCATTCGGGGCGTTTTGCAGGGTCTTAAGCTCCAGAACCGGTTACCATACACCACATATCGAATCTCATGGAGGAGAAGCTCGCGAGAGGGGCCTGCGCACTGTATTCGCCATGGCGGCCATGCTCCCTCATGCCTCCCTGCACAGGCGACCACAACAAATGAGGAGGCAAAATGGAGAGTTAGGGTTTAAGGAAGTGGGCTTCCCATAAATAAAGGTGAAGGACACGTGGGCTACATGCGAGCCCACGCTGCCAACTTAGCCCGCGCGGCCATTTCACTTCATTCAATTTTTTTTTAATATTCGGCCATTTCAAATTTTCGTAAATTCGGCCATTAAACCTGTTAATGTTTAAATTTATATTTATTTGGTACCATTAAATTTGGTAGCGTTATATTCTGCCATTACATTTCATTTAAATGGTCAGTGTTGCTCGAATAAGAAATTACACCTAAGCATATAAGCTGTGGTGCTAACAAATGAATAGTTGGCAAAATTGGTTTTGAAAAAGATGAAAGATGTTACAGAAATCACGTAAGAAAGTGGACATCATGATAAAATTCAACCAATCTGTCAAGACTCAAAACTCTAAATTCAAAGTCAATATTATATCCATTTAAAGTTTAAACCAAAACTAATTACTGCTTGGTGTTACATTTCTGACTAAAATGACTGTGATTGCATTTGTGATGTTTGGCCTTCTTAAATTGCATTCCTCTCGTTGATGGAAGAAAAGTAGGCTGAAATCATGGAATGTGAGAAATTTATGGCCTAAATGCTGTAGAATATCCTTTCATTTGTAATATGTTCAGTAGTGCAGTAACCTAAACTTGGGGTTTGCTTCCTTTTTGACAGAACATCGATCAAATCACATACTCATCCTTAAGCGAGAAGATTATCGAATCTACTACAATTTACAAGATGTAACCGTGGATAATATGTTATCCATTACACGTTTTTGCACTAAATCATTCAGAAATATTGGAACATCATAGACATTCGCTAAAGGTTTGTAAATACTGAGCACGTTAACATTATTCTTGGACAGTTCAACCTTGAATCGGTAGTAAATGTCCAATATCTACCTTCAACTCATATTAGTTAATAGTAAATTAGACTGCACAACGGAAATCATTTCATATTCAAGGTGGGTTG
>JASDQU010103919.1:168996-188756 GCA_032191745.1 Picea mariana
ACTATAATTATGTCTTAAAATAACATTTCTAATTGATTATTATTAATGAGTTAGTCATGATGGTTAATGATTCATTAAATATTAATTAATTCATTAATTAATTAAGTATTAAATAAAAGGGTGGAGAATAAAATATAACATTTAAATCAAGTTACGTATACAAGAAGGGATCACATAAGGATCCCGAGAAGATAAAAGAATTGATGAGAATGGATAAGGGTAATTAAATGGAGGGATAAGGAATTTAATGCAAGGTGGAGTGTCGGTGAAGGGGGAGGATAAGAAAGGAAGGAAGGGTTGGAAGGGATCATTCTACGGGGAATTGTTTTCTTTCTATGGAGAGAGAGCCGAGAGGGGCTGTGAGATTGGTGTGCTCAGATGGAGGCACAGGATTTGTTGGTTGTGACATATTGATCAGGCAGGCACCGAGTTGCTAGAATTTTTGGGCTCGGAGGGCCAGGATATCCGTAGATATCCTGGAGCTAGGTTGTTTTCCTAGATGGCAGGGTGGACAATAGTTTTGGGAAATTTTTCTATGTTTGCAACAGGACTGGACTTGTAGCAGGTAGCAGGAGAGCAGCAGTAGCAAGGCAGCTGGCAATGGAAATTAGCAACAGAACCAGGTAACCTGTTAAATTATGCATTTATTTTATTCTGCTATGAATTTGTTAATATTTGATGAATCTAAATTGCTGAAGTCACTGGTATGAATATCAATATTATGCTGAATAGGTATTGTCTTAGTTAAGAAATGAATTGCTTATGAGGATTGATGTTTAGATTTATATATGGGCTTCACACCTCTTCAACAATTCGTTTTCCCTTCCCGAGACAAATGAGAATGAGGAAAGATGAGCGGGTTAAAGAGTGAATGGAGAGAGAACATGGTGAAATGTGTGAACAATGAGAAATGAACCATGAGTGAGTGAGTGAATGAGTGAAGAAGAAGCAATTTCCACCACATACCAAATATGGGTTTATGTATTTCTTGGAATTAAGGAACCACTTGGCCTTCCCCGCAAGAATCTTGTGTAACTAATATTCTCCATTAAAACAAAAATGGGTAAATAAAATATAAAATAAATACTTATCCCCTCAATCCCCATCTCTTGTGGAATCATAGCCCCCTATAAATCTTGTCTTTGTTTGTCTAGCATCCAATGATGTGCTTATTATTAATAATGATCAACCATTAAATTTTCTAGGCAGACTGACCTCTTTCAATTGTTTGGGAACTCTAGCCTTTCATGGATTAACAAAATACATTATTTAATATGGGGCTCAAAACATTGGGTGTTACATTCATGCTCCAAGGGTACCATTCTCCTTAGACTAGTTTTGAAATTTTTTTTGGCCCTTGTAGTCAACACTCCACTCGGTCGACCTTGTGAGATACTAAGGGATTCTAAGGAATAAGGACTCTGCCTTATTATGCACCCGTTAGAAATATTTGTGAGCGATTGTCTCATTCTTCCCTCATGACATTGTGGACCTATTGAACTAGGTAATCATTAACCTATATTTCAAACCATGATGGGGGTGGTAGTAGGTTGTGACAGGTACGATTCCACACCTCTCCCTCAAATGTATGATTTTTTTGCATGACCCCTTTACTCCTTTTGTGAGTCAGATTAGCAAGCATCGTCAAGCCTGCATCCACTGATAAAAACACTGTCAATAATCCATATACATAAATCATGTTGTAATCAATCATATGTCACATGTGCATTAAATGAAATACTAAAACAAATACAATTCACTACTTGACTCAATCTAGAGTCCAAGGAAGTTCATTGATGCCATCAGTATCCATAACCTGTCATGTGTCCTGTACACTGAGGAAAACTTGTCAATAGCATCTTCCAATACATATACATCAAATAACAATAAGTCAAAATACATCATCATCATCATATATAACCCATAATTGAAACAAAATCAAAATGTACCATAATCAGATCACTTGCATGCAAGTGTCCTCAAAGAATAAGTCAATAAAAGTGTGCTCAACATAATGGGATGTTACATACTTCCTCTCTTGTTTTAAACTTTGTCCTGAAGTTTTTACAATATATAATTCAAGTACATAAATGTATCTGACATCGATCTACATATCTAATCTATCAAACAAGTAAGGAATTTGTTGACGCATCTCATATGCATACTCCCATTTAGCTGAGTGTGGACTATAGTTGTCCCACTAGACCTTGACCTGATCCACTATTCGACATCGTAGTTGTCAAATGTGATGGTCCAAAATGTGGATTGTCTCTACAATGAGAGAACCCTCATCCAACACCTACAAAGAACTCATGTCAATAACGTGTGACGGATCACTAATATAATGTCGTAAAAAATATACATGAAATACATCATGCATATGCCTCAAAGAATCAGAAAATGTTAGTTGATAAGTGACATATACTTTATTTTACACAACATCTAAAGGTCCCACAAACCTAGGAGAGAGTTTATCACCCTTTCCAAACTTTATCAAACTCTTGTGTGGTTTTACCCGCAAGAAAACTATGTCACCAACCTCATAGCTACGGTCAATGTGATGTGCATCAGCATAACTATTATGTCGATCTTGTGCTTCTTTAATCCTCTGAATTATTGATTGCATTTGTTCTTCCATTTATTGAATCACTTCCAGTCCTACCAGGACCCTATCCTCAGGTCGATCCCAACTCAACGACATCTGACACTATCTCCTGTAAAGAAACTCAAATGATGCCATCTTAATTGTACTTTGGTAATTATTGTTGTATGAAAATTCCACTAATGGAAACAAGTCTTCCCAATGTTTATGTTGGTCCATTACATACATAAGCAACATATCCTCCAAAATTGGGTTTGTTCTTTATGTTTGTCCGTATGTCTCTGGGCGATATTTTGTACTAAAGTTTAATTGCATTCCCAAGGAATCTTGGAAGCTGGTCCAAAATTGTCATGTAAACATCGATCCTCTATCAGATATGATCTATCTTGGTACACCATGTAATATCACAATCTCACTAAAATATACTCTAGCTATGTCTCATGCCTAATGTGTCATATGCACTGGAATAAAGTGTGCACTCTTCATCAGAGTGTCAACTACCACAAAAATCGAATCATGTGTCCTTTCCGTCAATGGAAATCCAACAATAAAATCCATTGAAATGACCTCCCATTTTGTTTTAGGAATAGCGTGTGGTTGTAACAATCCTGTTGGATTTCTATGTTCAGCCTTCACTTGATGACATTCTAGACATCTCGCTACATAACTAACTATGTTCTCTTTCATTCCCTTCTAGAAGAATACAAGGCTTAAGGTATGCCTTCATCTTCGTGACTCCCAGATGATCCATGTACACTATTCTATGTGCTTCACCTAATATCAAAAAATTTAATTCGTTTTTAGGTGGTACGTAAATTCTATCGTTAAATCTCAAAAAAAAATTGTTGTCTAATGAATAACCTTCAAAATTCGGTACCATCATGGTATTTTATCCAAAATTATCTTTATCTTATTTATACCAGTCATTGTCTATTTTTAAATTTAGAGTATTTTCTCAAAGATTCGTCTTAAGAGGTATTACAGAGAATATGTGTGGTCTCTGACTCAACACATATGCCACTATGTTCATCATTCCCTTAATGTAAGTAATCTCAAAGTCATATTCGCTAAGTAGTTATAACTAATGCCTTTGTTGTGCGTTGAAGTCACTCTGAGTAAATATATGATGTAATCCAAAGTGATCTGTCTTTAATTCAAATTTTTGTCCAATCAGATAATGTCTCCATACTCTCAAGTAATATAAAATTTCTAATAACTCCAAGTCATTAATTTCATAGTTTTCCTCATGCCTTCTCAATTTCCTTGAAATGTAAGAGATCACTCAACTTTCTTGCATCAAAACTCCTCCTAAAACTTCCTTGGATTCGTCTGTGCATACCAAGAATTATTTTTCCATGTTGGGGACCTTTAGTATCAGTGTTGTACTCAACAACTCCTTGATATTTTGAAATTATTCCGCACATTTCTCATTCCATACGAACTTCTTGTTATTATTCTGCAATTTCGTGATTGGATTTTCTATCTTCAAAAAACCTTTGATGAATCGTTGGTAATATCGTGCTAAACCCATGAAGTTGTGTACTTATTGTACATTTTTCGGTGTTGTCCATTCCATAATGGCCTCTAATTTAGTTGGATCCACAACAATACGTTCACCATATATGATATGTCTCAAGTAATGAATCTTTGATAAATAAAACGAACATTTCAATAGCTTCCCATACAATTTATTTTCTCTTATAAATTGTAAGACCAATCTCAAGTGTTCTTCATGCTCTTCTTTTGTCCGATAATATATCAGTATGTCATCAATAAATACTTTAAAAAAAAATTCCAAGTATTCATGGAATTTGGCATTCATAAAACTCATTAATACCCCTGGGGTGTTCATCAAAACGAATGGTAAGACTCTAAATTGATAGTGTTTGAAACTTGTCTTAAACATGGTATTATGAATATATTTTTCTTTTATCTGTGATTGGTGATGTCTCAATATTAAATAAATCTTCAAAAACATCGTTTCTCCTTTCATCTGATCAAACATATCATTTATCATTGGTGGTAGATATTGGTTCTTGATCGTAGCTTTGTTCAATTGATGGTAGTCAATAAAACATCCTCCACGACCCATCCTTCTTTCTAACAAAAAACACTGGTGTACCCCATAGTGATACACTCAGACTTATAATTCACAAATCCAACAAATCCTTTAATTGCATTTTCAACTCTTGCAATTTAGGTTTTGACACTCGTTAAGCCGTTCTTTCTATCGGTTCAATTCCAGGTTTCAATTCTATTGTAAACTCCAACTCTCTTTCAGGCAGAAAACCTGGAAACTCTTCTGGAAATATGTCTACAAACTCTTGTACTACAAGAAGGTTTTCTAATCCTTCTTCCTCACCCTTTTTCATTTAGCACTGAGATTTAATATATCATGCATCCTTTACGCATGCTCTTCTACAATTGTAGGGAAGAAATAAACCTCAAGGATACTCCCTGGATTCTTTCTACAATCACTCTACTATGTCTCAAACCATCCTTCAAACTTAACTATTTCATCTTACATTTAAGTATCACATCTTGTGATTCCAACTAGTCCATACCTATCACAATGTCATAAGATCTTAATATCGTGATGTATAGGTTGGCCTTTGTTACAAATTCTCCCAAGTTAATGCTACAGTCCGTAACCTTTCCTCCAACCTTATGTTTGGCATCCAATGCCATTTCTACGTATCTAAACTCATCCCGCTCGACTTACTTTACCTTAATTCTCTTTAGCACTACACTAGAAATAAAGCTCTTTGTAGCACCTAGATATATCAATATACTAAAAGTTTGATTGTCGATCGTACTTGATGTCTCAAGCACAGTGGACTAGTGCTCAGCCATACGATTGTTCACCACTGCATGTATCCTCTATTCCTTGCCCAAATCTCCAATTGTAGTGGGTCATGATGATTCGGTCACCTTGGCCTTCTCAATCGGACAATATTTCTGGTAATGTGGCTCCCCATATGTCCAACATCGAGTCTTCGGTCCAGTGCTCCTGGTCCCCAAAGTAGAATTTTTTGGCGTAACAGTATGTGATCTTGGTATGATCTTTTGAACAAGCCTAAAATGTTGTTGTTGTTGTGGACGACGTTTTTGTTTCTATTGTTGTGATCCTTTGTAAGGAGTCCCTTGTTGAATTTTTTTTTTTTCGCGATGTTGAGAACATAGGTCCTATGGGCGTATCTCGTTGCCCAAAAGTTTATCTGGATGGTGTCTGATGTTGTTGCACTCCTAATGTCATTTGTCAAGTCAATCTAGAAGGAGTCTTTCCCTGACCCTCACTGTTTCATTCTTCCTCGACTATGAGAGCCTTCTTAATTGCACTGTGCAATGTCTGAGGAATTATGATCCTCACCTTCGCATGAATGTTGAATTTAAGGCTGACCACAAACTTGTTGATGTTTAAATTCTTTGTTTTCATATGTGGAGCATACCTAAGTAGTTCCATGAACCTAGCCTCATACTCCAGAAACATACGACTAACCCATCGTAAGGCATTGAAATCATTAAGTTGATGCTCAATGAATTCATCCGACAAGTACCTCTCCTAGAATCGTTCCTTGAATAATTCCCATAACACCTATTCCACGACCATATTTAGTTGAGGTAGGACTATCTTCCACCAAAGTAGAGAACTCCCTTTCAGGTGAAACACTACCATGCAGACATTCATGTAGGAGTTTTAATCACAAAGTGAAAAGCAGATCTCGATGTTCCCCAACCTTGCCTTGGCAGCTAAATCATCTGTGGCACCCCAGAACTTGGGAAACTTCACCTTCTTGAGTTCTCTATGTATACTAATACTACTAGCTGGTATGTGATATGAACCCTCATTGGGCACAAACACTCTGCCATCATCTTGATCCCGGAGGTTGCTCAATGTCTGTGACATCCTCTAGAAGGATATCATCATACCTACCACATCTCCTAAAACAAGCTTCTCCTGCTCAGTAGTCTTCTCATATCCCTAGGGGTTTGACCCCTCTGGCATAGATACTATCAAAGGAGGCACACCTCTTCCTCCCGCACCACATCATCTACTTTCCCTACATCCTCTAACCATGATTACCTATATGGACAATTTCAAAATTAATTAGTGGTACATTTTTAATCATTTATTTAACACAGTCGAAGGCATAATGGTCCAATTTCGCAGCGTTGAACCCACTCGGATACCATATGTAATGAACCCTTCGTTACGACATCAATGTAAGTGAGTACAAAAGTGGTAAATATTTTTTAAAAGTGATAGGGGGACATTAACATACTTCAATAATACAAATTTTGTTCTCATCTACATCACAACATGGAAACAATCAAATTCAACATCACTTTAACTAATAAATTATTTTCATCACATAAATATAACAAAGATGTCTACATGCCTAACCTACCTACAAGGTTAGGACCTCCAAGACACATAGTCAACGCTCAAGTCCAAAATTCATCTGATTTGATTTTGACCATTAAAGGTCTCAAGATTGGAGACTGTTTTGAGGAACATGGAGGTATATATTTTCATATCCTCTTCTAACATAGACTCAAGACTTAGAATTAATAGTAAGATGCACAATCATAACACAACCAAATTCGTTCAAAAACTCATTATACTAGCACAAAATTTGATAATTCATCAATACTAATTCACATCATAAGAATTACTCAATGCTTGGTTTCATTCCATTACAATTCAATTCTATTACCATAATATGTCATGATGTGATCCAACCCATGATAATAGTAAACCGTGAAATAAGAAATTATAGGCAATAGTGTAAATTCCTCTATTTATACTACTAATTTACTCATAACTTCAAGGTGAAATTTATACTTTTTACCTCAGTAAATACATATTCAATACATCAAGTATTAATTGAAAGTATTCTAGTAAAATCTAAGGACCCTTCCTAGAAAAGTAATAAGGTACTAGACATAAGGAATTTTATTAATTCCTTATCTTGTTTAAAGGTTTTCAACTGATAATGCACCACAATGTTATTATGGATTAGAATCATCTAATGTCTATTTAATTAATCGTCGATTAAGAATCAAAAGTATATATTCAATATTTCTCTCAAATTTCTAATACTTCTCCCACATTATTACATTAATAGTATATTCTTTCAATTCTTAAATAAATTAAAATATCAAGATATCCTTGATTTCCCACGTATATTATTTAGTAATTATCCATTGTATTTAAGGGTATCCATAATTTCTATGACTTCACTTTACCACCTTCTTTTTATATACTTTAATAATAACTTTGTTTCCTATCACTTACATTTGCCACCTCTTTTATATTCTTTAAATAATACCTTCATGTAACGTCCCCTATGTTTAGACATCAAAGTAAGTGAGAAAAATAGTGGTAATTTTATTTTTTTAAACAACAGATAGAACAAGTGGTAAGCATTACTGACATACATCATAATTGCACTTTCTAATCTCATCATATTGTTACAGAAGAAAATCATAATACAACATCATTATTCTTCATAGATCAACCATATCTCGTAAATATAACAAACGTTTACCTGCCCAACCTACTCTACAAGGTTAGGACCTCCAAGACACATAATCAATGCTCAAGTCCAGGATTCATCCGATTGATTTTGACCATTTAAGGTCTCTGGACTGGTGACTTTTCATAGGAACATGGAGATATCTATTCCCATAACCAACTCTAATTAGATTCAAATTTTAAATAATAGTAAGTACTATATCCATATCATAATTTAAATCATTTATTTCCTCAAACACTAGACAATTTTTTCATCCTCTTAAGGTTTCAACAACAATAAATTATTCATCATCTAGATAAGATGCTTGCTCTTTGTGAAAACTATCATATATATTTTTACTCATTGTTGAATAAAAGTTGTACCCTTTGGCATACATACATCAAACATCATCTAATCCTAACCAACACATCATCTTATATAAGAATGCTAACCAATAATGATCATATTCAAACAATATATTATATTCCCTAGAAATGCCACAATAACTATATTTAAGAATTAACCAATTTTATTTTCTTAATGAAAAATGAGTAACCATCAATATTCACTTAGTCTAATGAACCATGTGAGATCTAAGGTTAAACTACAATGAATCAACAATCATGCCTAACATTGACAAAAGTGGGAAGTATAATTTCTATCAATATCTAGACATTAGTTCCACTTGAACATAAGATATCACTTCAAGGACTTTTCGTAACTAATTAAATATTTAACTTCTATTTGTAAAGGTTGGAGTTCATTAAAATAAATCCATTATATTTTTCAACTATGGAGTCAATAAATAAAAACAACGGTGATAATCTTTACTATTATCAAGTCCAAAAATCCACGATATCCGAGTACCTACAAAGGTAGGGTGACATAATCAAGAAATTAACTAAAGTTCTCCATAAACAAACACTTAAAAATCCTATGAACTCGAGTTCTTGAACAAGGTTTAATTCCTATATGACTTAAAATTTATTGAAAGGATGGACGATAGTATAACTATCTTGTTGACAACTCGAAGATCTGAAGATTCGTATACCAATCAAGATAGTGAACTGGTAGCCAAGACAACCGCTCCAAGATTTGTGTAAAAAGCATGCTCGCTTAGTAGTGATTTTCGGTGATCTTGATGAGACAAAAATTTAAGTTAACTCCCATGAATAATTCTTGATAGGAAGTAAGTAGTCGATATCTGAGAGATATTTCTACATCACTATTGGCATAGGGGAAAACCCAGGGTTCAATGCTTCAACAATGCACCAACAAAACCTTAACTACTGGCCCTTTCGGAAACACCTGTGAAGCAAGCGAAGCCTCATCCGAGGTAGAAGCAGAGGGGTTATAGGATTCAGGTGTGTGTAACCAAGCTAGGACACATATTTGCGATAATAACACTTTGTAGAGTATTCTAGCAACACTTAGAATGTGATATGCATTAGTTCATTAACTTCATTAGCATCGCAGAACAAACCCTAAGATAGTTTGGCACAGTAACAATAGAGATTAAGTACTTCGATCATTTAGCACATAGCACTGAGTTAGATCTAACATTCATTCATTATTAACACAACTAAGCACTAATCATCATCATATATATCTAATATACATAATAAGAAAAGCATTGAGCAGATTCATAACATAACCAACAAAGCACAAAGAAAACCAAAGACACAATATATACGTGGTTCACCCTAGTGTGGGGCTACATCCACCAACTATTTCATCTTCTTTATTATTCTTCAATCTTTTACATTCATTTGCTCCTATGCACTAAGACATAGAACCAAGCTTCACACCATAAAGGAAAACTGTGCACTGCGCACCAGATCCTCCTTCTCAAAACTAGGTCAAGGAACAGAGCCAACTTCTCTATTGAGCATAGCACCTTACATATGCATTATGTTGCACACAGAAACTCAGAACTACTTGCACTTAGCCTCTTTTTACACTATTCTCTTTTCCCTTATACATTACATTCTTACTTATTTATACTTTTACAATAATTCCTAATCATGGGTAAACCCATGGGCTGACATCTAATAACCCATTACAATAACCCTAAGGAACCCCTTGTTAGGTCCACATATCCCACAAAATAAGTGAGATCTATGATCTTAGCTCCATCTGGGCGCTCCATCTTTGACCAGCCTGACAAAGTCCAAAATTGTTCCAAACCTAACCAAGGTTTCCTCAAAACTTGGTCCAGGGCCACCAGGCCCCCAACACTCACCTATGACTCGTCCCGAGTCACTTGGGTCTAGTCAATGTTGATTTGAAGGCCTTGAGCTTCACTCGAGTTGCCTTGACTTGTTTCTTCCCCTGAGCCTCCTTCTCTGTAACCTATTGGATCATTTTCTATGTAACATGCCCTTCTAGGAACTTTTCTGTTGTCAAAACCACTTGGATCAATTGCGAGCCTTGTCCTTCAATTTCTTCAAACACCTTGCAGGATTCATTCTGCATAGGTTGTATTTTCTGTGCGAATTCCATTACCCTACCCTGGATGGCAGTAATCTGTTGTTGTACCAGCGTTGTTTCTGGGAAATCTTCAATCCTTCAACTACAGTGAGTAGCTTCATCTACGCTTACATAGAGAAGGCCTATTGATGCGCCTCCTATAACTGTGCTTCCAGTTTCCTTAGCTTTGGATATTCTGTGAGGTGCTCATATGTCTACGCACCTCTATCGCTCAGTTGTTTTCACTCTAAGGTGAGGGCCCTTGTCCTTAATATTGTTTTCTTAGCGGTTTCCTCCATCTGGTCATGCACATCCTGCAGGGTACTCAGTATTGCTTGGATCTCCAACTCTATTATCCTCACTTGAAGTTATTGGATGGTCTCAGCGAGATTCACTAGTTGAACCTCAACCAACTCTTGTTCCTCTTGTGCCAAGCCTAGCACAGAGTGACATTCTTTATTGAATGCTTCTTTTACCGTAGCTCGTTCTGCGATAAGCTGCTCGTTTTCTCTTTGTAGATTCGCTTTGTCCTCTTGGAGCACCACCCGAAACTCTTCTTTCTCATTTTTATAGGAGATTACATAGTATCATGCTACTCATAATTTCTCTAATAATTCCTCTTTCTCTTGCTTCAAGGCTTCTGTAGCCTTCTCCTTCTCTTCTTGGAATTTTTGAAGTCGAGCCCCTGTCGCATCTACAAGTCTTCTTAATTGGGATGGTTCATCCCCCAATTCTGCAACCTGTAATGAAGAAGGCACATTAGGTACTGCATGGATCAATTAAATAGCTTGTTGTATTTCCTTCAGTTCCTTCTCGACCCTTTCATACAACTCCTCCTTCTTCACTTCATATCTCTACAAGATAGCTTCGGAACAATCCTCCATAGCTCTGCAGACCAAGCTAATGTCATCCTCCGTGAGTGTGGCCTCTAACAGGAGATTTCTAGCATGTGTCTTCATTCTTGTTGAAGGTTTCTGCAGAGAAACCTTCCTCTTCTAAGGTGTTACTATTTCAATAGGGGGATATTTCAGCGATGTAGCTTCACCTTCTCCTTACTTTTCTCCTTCATCCCCTCCTCCTTTTCCATTTGCTTCATCTCCTCCTCCTAGTGAGACGGATTCATTTTCTTTAGAGGTGATTTCCTCCTCATCAGTCTCTATATTCTGGACTTCCTCCTTTTTCTTCTTCTTCTTTCTCCCACTGGACTATCCAACATGCTCAACCCAGGTAACTAGGGGGCTTCCTATGATGTCAGTGTCAGAGAGTTCTGCATCGACAACAAGTATAAGGAACTCCTTCAGCCACTCCTTCATGATCTGCTCCATGTCTTCATATGTCAGCTTGGAATATGATTGTGACTCTTCCTTGCTCTCGTCTCTGTGCACAATGATATAGATAAAATTTTGATCTGTGCAGAACTTGGCTATTGGTCTATACTAGTGCAAGGTGCATGGTGTCATGCACGGAAATGATTCAATGGTAACCTTTAGTTTCTCATAGTATGCATGGAACACAGCATTCCACTTCCATTGCTTCAACATGTCGTTGGTGTACCAGAAGGTAGAAAACCTAGCGGCCAACGAATTCGATGGTTCAATCTCTGCAAAGGTGGCTCCTTCAAACATTTTACAAGTGATAAATGCAATCAACATGATCAGCCAGCTAAATTGGAATTAATATCCCTAATCCTGAGCTTCGAAGCAGTCATTCTCAATTTCATTGACGAGGTAACTCATCCAATTCATTAACATTCCCTCCACACATTTTCCTACGAGGTCCACCACGAACCCAGTGACTTGTGTGGGGTGGTTATTTGTTATGATATTTCTATCTATGAGTTGGAAATTGAGATGCATTGCACCATCCTCGATAGAGGCTACCTTGTAGCCTAGCTTTCCCTTTTCGACTTTGTCGTAAGCCTCCTTGATGCGTTGTGTCAGGGAGAGGTCTGAGGCCTTCCTTGGATAAAATTGTTGAGGGTCAAGTCCCTTCATGCTTAATCATGTAATCAAGTGGATCAGTGTTGGATCCACAGTAATATGTCAGTCAAGCCACAGGTATCCACCATCGTATCATGACAAGAGGATTTTAACGCAATCGTTAACCTCTTGGTGATGGAAAAAATGGGTAATATTCTTCACATTTAGCACAGTATACTGTGCGAGCTCCTTAATCCATGGATGGGAGACAAGGTGAGGATTCTTCCTAGTTTTCTTTGTTAAGTATCAGTGGGGTGCGAGCATAGCATACTTCTTTCTGTCATTGAGATTAAATTCGTTATTCTTCAGTACTGGGATTTTTCCTAACTAAATCCCAACTAAGCATATTCCTTTCGGGATGTACACATTGATCAGGGTGTAATCATAGTCACATGGGATGTTATTGTGGTTAACTGCACCAGCCAAAGGTGGGATATAGTCTGGTAAGATAGATGGGATGTGCTTCTCATTATCTAGATCACCGTGATTCTTACTTCGTTGCTCGGTCATGGGGTTGACACGGACAGAACATCATCCAATCAAAGGGGAAGCCTGAAGTCCCCTAGTCGACAATGCCTGTACTCATTTAGATAATGGTTTATCAGCCATCAGCTTCTTGAAAATCTCCTCAACTGACTTTTCTAGTTCAGCAGGTTTGCCCGACATTCTCATTGTTAAACAAACAAGTCAGGGTAGGTGAATAGATAAGTAGACAAATGGACATCAACGTCTAGTTTCAAATA
Source organism: Picea mariana (assembly GCA_032191745.1). Lineage (NCBI taxonomy): Eukaryota > Viridiplantae > Streptophyta > Pinopsida > Pinales > Pinaceae > Picea > Picea mariana. The sequence goes on from JASDQU010103919.1 coordinate 182,309, forward strand.
ACACAGCTTGACACACAATCATATTTTTGCTGGCTCAATTAATCACAGGTGGTAAAAATTTGTCCCGACGCAGCGTCCGATGAGTTAAATAAGCAAGGCCTTGTAACAGATTCTTCCAACGGGCAAGAATGATTCCATCAATGTGAATATGTTCGTTATGGCGAGGTCTCAACATCCCAAAAGTGGTCCATCTTCCCATAAATGTGTTTCCTATCCATTCTGGAGTTTCATTCTAACATTTGGGGTGCCTCCAATAGTCATATAACTTCGCCAGGGAGAAGTCTCATTCTACGTGGTCTTGTTGTTCCGGCGAGGTTCACATCCAACGAACCTACCTCTTGCAAGGTTATAGTCTGTGAAGTCTTCCATCTGTTCTCTGTAGATTCCTATAGCTTTTCTAACTTGGCTTTCTTTTTATTGGTCTTCCTCACCTTTTTCTCTGTAATCTGAGTCTTTCTAACATTTTTTGGAATCCTCTTTCCATTCTTATTCTTATCTTCTCCTAGCGTGGTGACTTCGCATTTTTGATGTGTTCTCAAAGGGTTCGAAGTTAATACCCCTTCTCTTATTAATTTCAGGGTGGGTATTCTTCTTTCTTGCATGGATAGGTCCTTCAAACCTTCTTGTGTTCTTTCAACCTTGACAGCTAATTCTCTTGCCTTCTATTGCTTCGACTTATCTTCATGTTCTTCTATTATTCGGTCTATTTTTCTAGCTATGAAATCCCTTGGTTCTTGCTTTTTCTTTTCCATAGCTTCTTCCTCTGCTTTCCTTCTTATTTGATCCTTCTCAATCCAAGTATTTCCTAACAGAAGTGGGAAAGGGCCGTTGTTCTCAACAAACTTAATGACTTCAAATTCCTCTTCAGTCAATGTTCCATGGATAATAATAGGTACATTAGTAACTCTTCCACATAATGTTATCATCTTTCTCTTAAACAAGCCTATCCTTCCCAATGAAGTTACCACAATAGGCCTTCTAAAAATTCGCAAGTATCTTATGTCATAATATTCACTGGTGTTTCCTCATCCAAGACACAATCTATGTCGAAGTCTTTTATTCTTGTACTTATGCGATGTTTTACTTTCAAGATCTCTGGTAAACTGACATGTTTGTGATTATTCATTGTTTCTTTCAATTATGATAACATAGTCTGAGATTTCTCTGATTATTTATCTTTATGATTCTCTGACATGCTCTTAGTGTCTTGACTTTCTTCATATTTTTCTTATCTCTTGTTCATCCTTTCAACTTTAGCAATCATCCTTGGACAATACGCAACCTCATGACCAACAACTTTACAACAAAGACAAATAGGACCTGTACCAGGGAATTCCTTAGCAATATGTCCCGGTATTCTGCATTTATAGCATAGTGTCAATCCTCTTTTTGTTTTATCTATTCCCAAACCACTTATGTACTGTGCACTAGGATCATAGTGCTAGACCTACAATCTGTAAAAAATCTTTCTAGATTCCTGCATCCACTTATTAGTCCAAACATTCTCTGTATGCATAGGAATAACATATCTTTCTTCATTTCTATTAGCTTTACTTAGATCAACTCTTTCTTCCAACTGCGCCCTATCTTTTAGGCTAGGACATAATCTATTAAACATACCTAAATTCATGCTTTCAAAAAAAAAATTCACTTATCTTACTCTTATCAAAGCATAGAGGTTTACCTCTTTTAAGATCTTACCTCTTTTCTTCAGATTGGGTTTCTTTCTTAGCACAGAGATTCCCAATTAAAGTAGGGTATTGCGCACTACAACAACAGATATATGCATAGAGATTTTCTTTTCTTTACTTCAATTCCTAGCAATCATAGTTTCAAGTCCTAGCAACGGAGCCATTTTTTGGCACAGGGGTAGAACCAGGGTTCAATGCTTCAATAGAGCACCAACAAAACCCTAAATACTATCCCTTTTGGCAACACCTGTGAAGTAGGTGAAGTCTCACCCAAGGTAGAAGCAAGGGGGGTTATACAACTAAAGTTTCTATAACCAAGCTGGGACAAAGATCTGTATAATAACACTTCGTAGAGTATTCTAGAAACACTTAGAAGGTCATATGCATTAGTTCATTAGCTTCATTAACATCATAGAAAAAACCCTAAGATAGTTCGGCGCAGTAACAATAGAGATTAAGTACTTCGATCATTTAGCACATATCACTGAGTTAGATCTAACATTCATTCATTCTTAACACAACTAAGCACTAAGCATCATCAAATCTATATAATATACATAATAAGAAAAGAACTGAGCAGATTCATAACATAACCAACAAAGCACAAGCCAAACCAAAGACACAAGATATACGTGGTTCACCCCAGTGTGGGGCTACGTCCACCAACTACTTCATCTTCTTTATTATTCTTCAATCTCTTAAATTCAGTTTCTTCTGTGCGCTAAGCCACAGAGCCAAGCTTCGTGCCAGACAGGAGATTTTCACACTGCACGCCAGATCCTCCTTCCCAAAACTAGGTCAAGGCACAGAGCCAACTTCTCTATTGAGCAAAGATCCTTACAAAAGCATTTTGTTTCACAAAGAAACTCATAACTACTTTCACTTAGCCTCTTTTTCCACTATTCTCCATTCCCTTATACATTACATTCTTACTTATATATACTTTTACAGTAAGGCCTAATCATGGGTAAACCCATGGGCCGACATCCCATAGCCCATTACAAAAACCCTAACGAACCCCTTGTTGGGTCCACATAGCCCGCAAAATAAGTTAGATCCGTCATCTCAGATCCGCCTAAGCACTCCATCTTAGACTAGTCTTTCAAAATCCAAAGGTGGTCCAAACCTGACCAAGGTTTCCTCAAAACTTGGTCAAGGGACAAAAATCACCTATCCACATGGGATTTTGGATTCTCTCCAATAATAATCTAGAGTCGATTGGACAATTAACTAAGATTTGGGTGGATCATAATTATATCACGCCAAATCTTAAACTTAATGTACAATTACTAACAATAAGGAGAGAATGGAATCATTCCATTCGGATAGTGAAGTTATACACAGTATATCTATGTCTCTTAGCACATAATATAAAACAATAAACACGATTTAATTGAGACTTTAACTTAGGATATCGAGTTAAATTACAGTGTAAACTAACTTCTACACATCAGATCCAATCATTGGAAACAATATGGTATAACTATAATTCAATTTGTACTGCAATTAATTTAACTTTTACAGTGATTGCTATCTTCGAATACATTTTCAATAATGTTGGGGGATGCCTCAATCACAATATTAAAGGGTCAAATAAGGATGCAATCATCCTTATGAGGAACCACACTCCATGTTAAACTTGGTGGTTAACAACCACAATCAAATTTATAAACAACAACAACCAACTACTCAAATAGGATATGAAATCTATTGCAGTGTCACAACAAAATTAACCTCTAAGAAAGAGTTTAACATCAACAATCCATAAATGCTTAATATAATGATTCAATAGAACTTTCATCGATTGTCAACCTTGGATTCCTGGGTGAATTCCACGGAGTGACTTTTTCAAAATTCAATATTTATGGGAAGGAAATTCAACAATCAAATAATTCTCAATATATAAATTCAAAATTGAAATATTTTTTAAGAAGAATAAATTCCAGATCCACGTTATATTTTGAACAACTCAATCTTACAAAAATATCGACATGCCATTATTCTTGGAAGGGAATCAACAAATATTGTGAACCAAAAATTCCTACAATACCATAATCACATTTCATCAATCTAACCGAATGGGTTTCCAACATCATTTCAGTCACCAATAAATAGGGGACCATTCATGTTTGTGTCAATTATCGGGATCTTAATAAGGCTTGTCCCAAGGACAATTACCCTACACCCTTTATCGACCAAATTATCGATAATTGTCTTGGAAGCATCATTTTGTCCTTTATGGATAGCTTTTTCGTATATAACCAGATTGACATTCTATTGACTGGTCAACATAAAATATCCTTCATCTATCCTTGGGGGACTTTCACTTATCAGAAATTACCTTTTGGCCTTAAAAATGTTGGAGATACTTTTCAGCAGGCCATGTCATATACATTCCATGATATCAAACATATTGTTGAACCTTATCTCGATGACTTTTCCTATCACTCATCTCATCGACGAGACCACATTGGTCATGTACACGCCATATTTTTTCGATGTCATTTTTACAACATCTGTTTGAACCCCCATAAATGTATCTTCATTGTCGAATCAGGGAGACTCCTCGGAATTGTAGTCTCCAAAGATGAGATTAGGTTGGATCCCTTAAAAGTTAAATACATTCTAGATATACCTCCTCCTAACAATATGAACCAACTACAAAGTTTGCAAGGGAAGGAAAACTTTATTCACCACTTCAGTTGAAATTGCACTAAAATCACTAAAGGATTGATGAGATCGTTACAGAAAGACACCCCTTTCATCTAGGATGCAACTGCTCAACCCTCATTTGATTCTCTTAATCATGTCTTAATGAACACACCTCTTTTGCATCCACCAAATTATGCAATATATTATATCCTTTATTTGGCTTCCCCGAATTCCACTATCTTTATGGTCTTACTATAACAGGATGATGACAGAAACGAACATGTGATCTACTATCTTAGTAAGAGTCTATCAGGTCTCGAGCTCTGATATTCGCATGTTGAAAATTTTTCTCTAGTAGCAGTTATTGTCTTCCATATATTTTTCCATTACATTCAATTACACACTACCACATTCATTGCAGACTCGAACCCCATTTACCACATCTTGAATCGTCGAGTATTAATGGCCCTTGACCAAGTTTTGAAGAACCTTGGTCACGTTTGACCAATTTTGATACTTCGACAGGTTGGTCGAAGGCGGAGTGCAAGACGAAGTGGATATCACAAGATCTTATCCCCTTTTTAGGGAATTTTTGGGTTTAGGGTTTATGTAACGGGTATGGGATGTCAGCCCATGGGTTTACCCATTTATTGGCCCCTTTTGTAATGTATAAATAGAAATCTAGACAATGTAAGAAATGGGAGACTAGGTCTAAGAGAGAAGTGGTGTTAAGTTCTATATTGTGTTGAGTGCAAGTGATTAGTTGGATCTATGTGGTTGAGTTATATTTGTGCATATTGTGTGCATGAGAACTTGCAGAGCTAAGTGCAAGTGACTGTAAAGAGGCCTTTTTTTGTAACCTAACTCGAGGAAGGAGGGTCTTGTGAGGTGTGCGTAGATATCCTGTCCTATGCGGAGTGGGTTCTTGTGGCTCTGTGCTTGTATAATATTGAAATAAGACAATAAAGAATAGAAGAGTTGGTGGACGTAGCCCCACACTAGGGTGAACCACATATATCCTCTGTTGTGGTTTCTTTGTGCATTATAGTTGTTATGTTATTGATGTGATTTATGCTTAGTGCAGTGAGATATGTTAGATGCATCTGATATAGTAGCTTGGTTCTTAGTAATGTGAATGAATGTTATATCTAATCTATTTCTATATGTTAAGTGCTTGGATGTATTAGATCTTGTTGAATACTGTGTTTCTCTGTAACTAGGTTTTCGACTTGCGATGTGAATAAGGGTTAAATAATGATGAATGTTAACTGATAAGTGCTCTGTTAACTTTTGTAATCACAGTTCTGTGTCCCAGCTAGGTTGTAGACATATCTGAAAATGGTCGCCCATAGCTCCCACAATTGATGCTCGAAAAATGCTCCAAAAGAGATAAAAATCCAAAGACCAGAGGAGAATGGTAAAAATGAATTTCTAACCTAGTTTGATATTTTATATGGTCAATTAGGTCATTTATCCTTATTATAAAGTCTTTTATTGGGTTTTTTATTATTTTTTCAAGAAATTACTAATATCGTATGCCCAGAACAGCTGGATTTTACAAGAATCTGATCGGAGTTCTTTTCATGACCTTGTAATAACCAATGAGCTTAGTCTTTATTCTTTCTTGCTCTCACAAATACATGAGAATTTAACTGAGTATACTTTTATCACGTTTTCATACTCATAAAGGTGATAAAAAAAAGGATACCCCTAGATTCTCCTTTAATCTATTTTCAGACTCTCTAAACATGAAAAGATTGTCAAGTGATCTTGCTTCCTTTCACACTCGTTAAAAGGTTTGAAAGGGAGTCTTGTAAGTAATATTTTATCTATTTTTTTGGACCTATGAGACTAAAATTACAAAAAATGAAAACCCTGGAGTCGCCTTTAAGTTCTTTTTAGACTCTCTAAACATGAAAAACCACTTATTTTTCCTCCTCTAGACTCACCAAACTACACATTGAAGGGCCCATATGGGAACGAACCCTTACTTATTCTAAATTATTAAACAAAGGAAGAGGAACTTACCAAAGGTGAGGTATATTGAGAATATTTTATCCTCCTCGAGCTCGTTAAATTAAAAAGAGGTAATCATCTATCTGGAT